>JAHWFP010065175.1:0-13751 GCA_023313725.1 Lithobius niger
AAGATTTCGTCAGTTAATTCATCTTTGATACTTCATCGTGGAGATTTTGTCAGCTAATTTATCTTTGATACCTCATCATTCCTTCATCGTGGTTCTGATGATTTTGTCAGTTAATTCATATTTGATACGTCAGTCATTCCTTCAACATGGTCACTGGAGATTTTGTTAGTTAAAGATTTCATCCTTACCACCTCTGCTGCGACATAAATTTGGTGTATAATCAAGTGATATAAGAACCAGGTTTATTATTTCTGGGTGCCCGTCAAATATGCCTCAAAGTAGAAAACAAATTTTGTGGTAATGGGGATTTTAAAGTCGTAGATTTCTTTTCACAAATAATCATTCGAAATGGCTATTACGTTTGACGGATTTTTTTTCCGTTGCTTTGTAAGTTCAAAATCGTTGGATTCATCACACGGTAAAGGGTGGCATTTAAGTCTAATTCAGCAACGCACCCCTCCCCCTGTCCTTTTAACAATGGGTATTGACAGAATAAAAGCACTAAAAGTAGTTAACGTTATAAAAAGCCAGCAAGTGCACATGTATACATTAAAATGCGACGTTTCCCTGCTTCGTTAGGGAGAGGTCGTCCCAGTTCAGTTTTTGCGCTGACTGGGATTCACTTTTTAGATTTTTACTTTTTAATTTTACCTTTTACTGCTCTGGCTTGCCTTTCTTTAAAATGGGAAACCATTTAAGTGTATCTTGTTGACCTGTAGCTTATGCTATAAAATATATTTGCTTGACAACGGGATGATAAATCCCGAAACGTCGCATTTTAATGTATACATGTGCACTTGCTGGCTTTTTATAACGTTAACAATGGGTACACAACGCCAACATTTTTCGTAAGTGAGATAAAAAATGTATCGAAGAGGGCCGCCTCTTTAAAATCGATGATGAACGTATTCTTGGTTTCAAAGAGCAGTTCTCTTTTCCACTACTCCCATTCCATCCTCCCTGCCCCTAACCTTAATGTCGCCCCTCTTCTGTCTTATTTTTTGTGGCTAAATTGTAGCTTCCACCAGTCTTTGAAATTACGTTGCTGACCCTATTGATCGGTAGAAAGGAGTCCTCGTGCTCACATACTACTTTCTTGCGTCGACTTACCTTAAGGATGAATCTAGCGGAGTGAGACGATTGTTAAAACTAGTTAGCACCCCCCAAACTCGTATCTCTTGTAAGAATCTCCTGCTGCGGGGTTTACCCGTCCAGTCTGATCCGACGCCCACCATGGACGACGAACGCTTAAGTGACTGTATACCAACATTTTTCCGGGTAACTGTAAAAAAAATTGTAACAAGAAGAGTTCACCTAATTTTCCTGAAAATAGTACTAGAATGCATATTAACCAAAAGAAGAAAGAGTTTTAAGATACACTAGCTGGCAACCCGCCTAAACCGTCGGCATTCACCGGTCGATGACTTGTTTACTCGACTGCAGAAGATACTGCTCGCGAGCTGTTTCACATGTAGCATTGCTGTCGCTCACTAACGATATTTATAAGGCAGACTAGCTGGTAAGCCGTGCTTGGTGTACGGTATGTCAAGTCCCCCCCCCCTTCCTTCTAGAGAGGGGAGGGGCAACAGTGGTGGGCTCCATCCTTCACTATGTGTGGGAGGACGGAAGGGTCGGAAATGAATTCGCGTCGTCAGCCATTTTCCCACTTCTCCCTCGTGATGTTCCACTTCACCCTGCACTGCGGATTGCAGCTATTCAATCTCAGTTAACCTTGCATTTCTCCCTCATGGTTGTAAATTATAGTATGAAATGGCGCTTATGTTCGTTTGTCAGCCCTGGCTTTACGGTAGGCTAAGACGGGCTGCCACTTACAAGCAACCCTAAGGTGGCTTTCTAGCAAGGTACACGATGTTGTGTTAAGACAATCATGCTCCCAGAGACATATTGTCATGAGTTTGTGTGACCTGGGTTTCGCTCATATAAAAGGAGCAAAACCCCAGGCATAGGGACAGAGAGTCGGTGCATGCAGTAAGGAGTGCACGCGTAAGACTTCTTGTAGTAAACCAGAGCGAGAATCATAAACAGGCGTATGCCGATCAGCTAACTCGAGATGCTGTAGGCACGATGCCTAAAACGGCAGACGTAGCGAGTCGATCAAGTCTGGTGCGTTAAACCTGAGAAAGGAAAACAGAACAGTGTGATTTCATACCGTATCTGAATCCTTGAGTTTAGTCGGTTAATTTACATTGCGTCACCATCAAGTAGGTAAAACTAAAACTAAATAAAATGTTAAATTATCGTATTTAGGAATGTTAGTATATTTGATTAGCTGCATTTTTTCAAGTATATTTCAGTTTTTTCAATGCCCCTACTAAGCCTAATTACTTGTAAAATTGGTTAATTGTTAAAATTAGCAATTTTTTTATTTTTTTATATTTTTCTGATGGTTCTCGTTTTTCTTGCAGTTCGACGTGGAACCACAATGAGGTACCCTGGTGGCGTTGAGAGGCGCCCTGCGCGGGGGACTCGGCCTGACGTAGGTAAGCAATCATTTATTTATTCACAACCAATTCTTAGTAAAGTTCCGATTCCGTGAAGTGTATAAGATGGCAATGAAATCTTACCATTACAAGCTATTAGGCTGTATGATTTTTTTTATGTTTGTGGGAAGATAAAAGTATCCAGAATCCAAAAGGAGTGTGGTCTGCTGCAAGAAATTACCAATTGCTGGTTTAGCGACACTGTCGTTTGTTGCATACCATTCAAGGTGGTCAAAGTCTAAAATAATGATGCAAATTGAAAAACGGCGTGACGACGACGTGACGTGTGAAGATGCCACGTCACACAACAATGGATTTGAGTTGACGTCTTCAGTGATGGCGGACTTCTCTTTTAGGAGCTAACTAGTCATACACTTTCTCGACAGCAAGCTAAACGCCTTTATTTATTGTGTTTAAAAACTACATTTGTGGAGAGAAAAAGTAAATCCTTTGCGAAGGCCTACCAAATTTATTGATGAATAAGAGTGAACTCATTAAGCATCTCAGAAAAATAATGAAAGACTTGTCTACTCTATATGATTGTCTGGATAAACATTTCGGATGAACTCTTGCGAGCCGATAGAGTTTAGTTCATGTACGAATTCAGTTTGTAAGGAGGAAAATTGTTTGTTGGGAAATTTATAATATTGGGAGGGAAAATTTACTCGTTATGGTCTCGATTGGGGGGAGAGGGGGGGATTGAGGCTTAATGACACTTCTACAGCTAGGTTATTAGCGCCAACCCCAGTCACAGTACGGTGGTCCGGGTTTCGACCTTTGCCACACATTACAGAGAGGTTAGATAAAACCCAAATCGAGATCTCGATGGTTTTTTTGCCTCTTTTCCATCTTGTCTCGAATCTCGATCAGTCTCGTGAGCAATACTGCCATTTCTCGAATCACCTGAGACTAAAAGTACTAGATCATTGGTCTTTTTTATTTGCCTTTCTTTCGATTTTGACAAGTCCAGATCATTTTATTGCAACACTGACATTTCGCGAATAACCTGAGGATAAAAGGACTAGATCTCCCACTTTTTTTTGCCTTTTGTCCACCTTTATATTTGACATGCCTTAAATCTCGATCAGTTTTTTGCTATACGGACATTTCTCGGATTAACTAAGAATAAGAGGAGCCGTCGGCCTCCCCCCCCCCCCAAAAAAAAAATAATAATAAAGATCAGTTTTCGTAAACGTCACTTCTCATTTTACGATCTTGAACACAAACTTGGTATCAAAACCCAGTGAGTGGCTTTCAGTAAATTTTGAAAGTAAAACTGAAAAGTGATGTAAGGGAGAATTTCATTAAAGGTCCACATTTTAGGTTTTATGATGCGAGCTATCGGTGTGCCCATGTGTCGTGTAAACAAATACGTATTCATATAGACGGTTTCTTTTCCTACGTGTAGTTTTACAGCTTTAGTATAATTTACCAAAAGTTTTACTTGGTTATGGTAAACGAGCTCCTCATAGTAAAACGTTATTTAGTAGAAGCAGAAAATTGGAACAAAATGTAAAACAATTTAGGAGACCTTATTTAAATTACGTAAAATACAACGTATGTTACTCAAAATTGTTGGGTTTCAAAGTGTTAGGTGCATTTAGGCAACGACTCGCCATCTCGCAGCTAGAAGCTAGAAATCATCTGAAATTCCAACATGGCAGCGGTTTTAGCTCTGCCGGCTCGCAACGAAAACATTCAATATGTGAGTTGAGAAGCGACTGGTAAAATCATTTGGTCAAGAGAACTATTATTGTCACAGATTATAAGACTCTAAGTATTTATTCAAACGGTGTCGGGTTTAGCTAATCCAGGAAGCGTTGTTACCATGGCAACGACACATCTGCCATTGCGGTGAAATTCTAGCGGCAAAAATGCAAAGGCGAGCCGTTGCGTAAACGCGCCCTTACTGACAAGAATTAAGATTTGAAATTACCGTAGGATAGAGAATTATCGAACTTGACCTTAGAATCCATAGTCTGTCTCAAGGTATATACCCTATTCGGTGAAATTTTTTCTTGTTTTGCTGAAAATTAATCCCTGATTAATACAGCTACAGCGGAATTCCCGTTTTGCCAGATCCTGTTTTGCCTAATCAAAATATTATTTAAAAATTTAACATTGAAGAAGTTAAATATGCATTCCTACTTGGAAGGAATTTGTGAATAGTTGCTGTTTCTGCTGTTATACGTTTAGCCGCAGCGAGTGCGGCACGTAATTTGGTGGAAAAAAAATTCGGCAAAACGGTAATTCACATTTCGCCGAAAAGTAAGACGGTGACTAAAATTTGACGAAACGGCTACACACCGACAAAATCTCTAGTTTTTCATCCGTCTTAAAACTAGCTTTCCAATTTCGTGTGTCAGCACTGACACTGGTGGGACCAACTTGTATTCGCTGAGGATTTTCCGACCCAAAAAACACCAATCGTGATGGTGTTCCTTTAAGAGAGGAGGGTTTTTTTTTTACCTGCACCATCGTATTAGTTGGGGAAGGGGATTTCGGGATAGCTTCAAGAACTCTTCCTCCACCCCCTCTCTCTCTACCACCTGCACAAGTAAATCTTCCAACTACAAAACTCTCTTCCCTCGCTCTAGCGATATTGGGTTGGGAGAAGAGCAGTGCAAACAGAATCCACAAGAAAATGAAGTTGGCAAGGGGGAGAAAAGGAAGTAGGAAAAAATGGTGGATGGGCCAACCAATATGGCCGACGGAACGGGAGTGGAACTTAAACACAGGAATTGAACGGTTGCACAAACGTTAACGCCCGGGAAAAGGGATCTTGCTTGGGATGAGTATGATCGGGAAGCTATTGATTTGTGGATGAATAAGGGCTGGGAGGGTGTAACGGGCATCTTCTTCCAGCTCAATCACGTCGGCTTGGGTTTATTCAATGCACGAGGCGCGGAGTTGGTGGTTCCCTCGTTTGTTAATACAATTCTTGGGCGATTGCAACACCACCTTTTGGTGCGCCTTTTTGTTGTGTTAGAGTGCAGATGGTAGGAGGCACAGACAACGACACGGAAAGCCAAACGGGCGTGGTTAACATTAAAATAAATGTAAATTCAAATCTGTTTTCCTTGCTTTGTGGGCTTGCGTTACCAACACCGTTTGGATTCGTGTCGTAATTATTGATTTCACGCTTTATTGCGAGTTGCTTTTGTTCTACTCAGTGGAGGTACGTCGTCGACTTCTAGTGACTATTGCAAAATGTTTGTCTATGTTTACATTGTTGTATGCGTTAAGTGTTTTTTGTATGTCGGAAACTCTTTTTCAGATTTTGCTCGAAATTGGAATCGAGTGCTAAAACGCACAAATTATAGATTACATAAAAGCACGAGTGGCATTCCGTGTGAGAATTTTTGTTTACTTTCCGCAAAACGATTCTCCGAAGTAATTCCGATTTATGGTTTCTATTTCAAGTTTGATTTCAGATTTGATTCCGATTTACATTGTTTAATTTTACGATGTTTAAAATGTTTTCCTCTATTTGTGGTAGCGATGTGAGCCTCCATCGCATGCTGTCTTCCTACATGTAATTTCGTTTACTTCAGCGTTGGTCTAACTCATTGGTATCTGCTCGTAAACGAAATTAAACGTAAATGTTCGAATCCTGACGAGAAGCAACTTCTTGATTGATTCCGTAAAAGTACTACGATTCACGAACATGACGTCATTCATGTTCGTGAATCGTAGGACTTTTACGATTCAACTCTGGAAAGACTTTCAGACATACAACAAACACTTAACACGCAGATATACATACACAACGATATAAATATAGACAAACATTTTGAAATCGTCACTAGAGTGGGGAGGGGGGGGGGGGGCGGCTCGTCGACGTATCGCCACTAAGTAGAACAAAAGCAACTCGCAATAAAGCGTGAAATAAATAATTACGACACGAATCCAAATGGCGTCCAAAAAGCAAGGAAAACAGATTTGGATCTCCATTTATTTCAATGCTAACCTCGCCCATTTGGCTTTACGTGTCGTGATTTGTGTCCTCCCCCCCCCCCCCGCCGTGGGGTTTGTTTACGCAAAACGGGCACCACACTAGACTCGAATTGAAAAGACCACGACCCACACTTTTCTATTAGTAATTGCACAAATCAAAGCATTACTAGTCACTGAATGGTCACCGACAAACAAATCACATATCTATATTGTATATCTCACTTAGAAGACGCTGTTTTCTTTCATTCTCGTTATGCCGTTATAGGCATAACAAGAATGAAAGTAAACAGCGACCCCGAAGTGAGATCTGTGCCGGATAGATCTGTGTAGATCGGTGCAAGTAGTCTGGGTAAATTCAACCCCGTTATAGTAACAGTTCCTCCTGCTGACGTTGCAGACTTTTTCTGGGAGTGCATTCTCAAACCTGTAGAAATCAAAGGGGGGTTTCCGCTATTTGAACTAAAAACTAATAAATGTAGAACCACAAAAACAAGAGTGCGTTGGCGTCCATGCATCATACCTGTTTGTTAAATATGGCCATAAGTAAAAAACCCTTTGGAAGTGTTTGTATGCCAAGTGTGGAGGGAGACGTGCAGTCGTTGCTTGTAATGATGGAAATTAGTCCGCGTTCGTTGCACCCCATTTTTCATGTCGACGAGCCGAGTTGTCGTGTTTTGGCGGCACTTCGTAAACCTCGGTATAACGAAATGGTACCCTGTTAAAATGAACATGATGTCATTTGCCCACTGCCTGCTTAAAGTGGTGAAAGTGTTCAATAGTAAAAAGGCCATTCCTGATTCGTGTAGAGCAAAATAAGTAAAAATGAGTTGAAAAAATACGTCATGCATTTCATCAACAAACTTTTTTTCCGTATATATGTATTTTCGTATTAGTTAATGCATTTTTGTTAGGTGTATTGTGACGAACTAGGGTACACTAAGATTCAACGACATCATCATCGTCCCTTTTACCTTACTCATTGCTTCCATTTATTTGAGGATGGGGGGGGGCGGGGGGTGTCCTTCCTTGAATGTCATTGGCGTCGACGGTCACTCACTTGCGGTCTGACACTTGCCTCTTGATTGTCACCATCGTGAGGGTGTTCAGCGCCGTTTCCATCTTCCTCTAGACATAGCGCGTCCATAGGGTGATAATTCTGTCCTGCTACCTTCAATTTTTAAATTTTTGCAGGATGTACAGATGTATGATAAGATCTCTAGATTTAAGGTTTGTTTAACATCTCTGTAACGTGTGGCGCAGTGGCAACCCGAACCATTGCACTGTGACTTAGGTTGGCGTTAATGACCTATCTGTCGATGTGCCATTATGCCTCAAACCCCCCCCCCCCTTACCCACAGAACGAATGGTCACCTCTACACGCATGATAGTGTGTATTTGTAGCATTTTGAGTATACCTCAACCCAACATTCGGGCTCTCGGAGAACTATCGTACGCTTTCAGGGGTTTCAACCATTTTTCGTACTATGTAGTTCCTACAGCTGGTCAGACATTCGTCTAGTTTTTGCGTTGGTTTGTGTAGATTTTACATTAGTTTTTACGTTGTATAGTCTGGTTCATAGACGGTTTTTTACACTGGTTTTTACATTGTGTAATCTAGTTTTTACAGTCCGTTTTAAAATGATTTGTTTCGGCGTTGAGATGCCTTTCTTGGACATTAAATTTGAACAACACCCATCATTATGCTTTCACAAGATGGAATTTGTCGTTTATTGTTCGTTTGATCGAGCGGACACTACCAGAATGACACTCTGGGCGTGCGTAATCAGAAATGTGGGAGGCAGGGTGCTTTGCCTGGCAACGATAAACACCCTGAAGCCTCCCTAATCACAACTGCCAGAAACTCATTGCCGGAATAAACGAACGCCATGGAAATTAGTCACATTATTCACCATTTGTGACCATTTTTCCTTTGACTTTTTCCTCCAGGCAAATACGCGAATTTTTGTGTGTGATTTTTTTTCTGCGATTTTTTCCCCCGCTCTGGCGGAGAAGGTTAGTCACTTTGTGTGGTAGAAAAGGGGTTTGAGAAGTTGTGACACATCATGACGGGGTTCAAAGGTACAACGTTTGCGTGAGATCGGTTTATGGACAATGCAGGTAGATGGAAAGGCATCCCAATCTTAAATGTGCAACGGATAGTCACTCGTCAAAAATTTGGCCTAGAAAACAATTTTTTCCGCATTACGAGCACTACGGAATTTGGCACAAAATGAGGGAATACTTGGGCATCCAGACATTTTCTGAGAGCGGGCGGGCTTTGCTGTAATGAGGCTTGTTGTCGAGCCTTCGACCATTCCGTTTTTTTAAAGCACACTCGCTAGTTGTAGGAAGGCAAGTCATCTCAACCCCTTTATAGCGAACAAACTCGTCAGTCTTCGCTGTAAGGAGGGGCCGACTGTCACCGCTAAATTAACACCGCACTAGAGCCATTTGTCTTTTTGTGGGTATGATGAGATTCAGTGATCTCTTCCCCCCCCCCTCCCCTTCCTTCATCCAACCCCTTTGGCACGCGCCATCCGTGCAACAACAAGACCCAAGATGGCTTCACCATTTTTTTTTTTTTTTTGGTATCAGTTTTTTTTTCGTTTTCGTTTTCGAGTTGGCTTGCCATTCCATTTCGTACCATTGGTCGGTGGCGGGAAAGGTTTTGCTATGGCAACGGTCTGTTGTTGCGACTGCCGTCGACGGGATTCGCTCTCCCGTTTTCTTGGAGAATGGATGTGTCAAGTTGAGACTTCCATCCATTAAGATACGTCTTGTGTATAAGCATTTGCCCCTCGATATTACCACCCTTGGCTTGCGTGCTTGGCTTGCAATTTGTTACTGATTTGAATTTGTTTTTAATTTTCTGTCACTGACTCATTACGTACGAGTCAGTTCTGTTCAATTGAGCTGTTCCCGCCAGTCATAGTTTCACACTACCCCGTTTGTTCTTGCCCTGTCGCAACCCGTGGAGACGCACTGCAAACGTTATCGCAGCTGGCCTTGGTATGGTGAGTTTGGTGTTTGGTGTTCTCGGTAGATGTCGCCTTCACCCAAGTACACTCACCACCTCTCAGCTCACCACATGCCCGCGTGGAGGCTTCCATGCTAAATAGAACACAACAAGTAAAATAAGTATGAATAGAGCCTGTAAGTACGCATTTAAACAAGATTCGTATTTGAAGCTGCCTCGTAGGTTGCCTTGGTTCTGGCGTTGGTGTCGACGCGTGATGTCACCACGTGCTTCGTTTTGCTTCGTTCTGATTGGCTGTCACATTGCTGGTCTATAGTTAAGCGCAAGCGAGATACATAAAGACGAAAAAGTAGTTCGACAACACTAACGCCCCTCAGTTGACAGATACGATTGCTTAGTCATTGGCAAATAAAATCTGTTGTCTATACGAGCGCATCTGATGGGTAGAACTAGATATTGCTGTCGTTCCATTTAATCTCTGCGAATTTAAGAATTACGCCCATCCAGTCTTCGCTATGAAGTTTAATCTCATTTCAACGTACAACAGGAGAATTGTATAACTAAATATTTCACTAAGTCCATGGAAATATATACAATAATCCATTTACAATAAAATTACGTAAAGCTACCTGTAAACGTCTTAAATCTAACGGAGTTGGAGTCGCTTGAGCTCTGTTAGGCTGAAATCTGACCTTGCCGTAACTTTTAGATCCTGCATGGCTACCTTAATTATGATTTTTCGTTTTTTGATCTTCGACTTGAAAAATAGGACTGTAGAGGTCGTGCTCTAAAACTGATTCTCCCCGGATCCCAGCTAAACTGTCACAGGTCTTTCTTCGCAGTCCGTTTTGTCCCTGTGTGGAACTCTTTGCCTCTGTGTGGAACTCTTTGCCTAGTGAGGTCATCTCTGCACCAACGTTTTAAAGAAGACTTAATGATTTTGATTTGGGACTCTTTCTTCAATTTTGAGGGTTTTTTTGTTTCACCGAGTGCAACTTTTTTTAACTTGTGTTTTTATACTGGGCCTCTGGCTCCATGTATATCTTGTTTTCATTTCATATCGCACGTATTAGTATTATATTTATTAATTGTAATTGACAAAGGGCCTGTGGCTCAGTGCTTTACGTTTGCTATCTGCCCCCTTGTGCCAGCCTTTTACGTGTATCCTAAATGTCGCCCCACTCATCCCCCTTTTTTAAGGCTGAATAAATATTAGCTTTTCTTTTGAGTTCTTTTCAGCCAGTTTGCTCCTCCTAACATTTTATTAAGTTTCATTTGAGCGACATGTCCTGGATACGAACTGCCGAACCAGCTCACTACCATGCCTATATGGCCGCTTCTCCACTGGTTATACTTTACTACTATATCTTCAGTATGTTTCACTATTGGTTGTGTACCCAATTGTAGTGCGAAAATGATGACGTCCAGAGAAATGAGACTCGACAACGGATTTATTGTTAGGTCCCACATTACTCCTTCCTCGCTTCCCTTATTATATGGTCAGTGCACCAGACTTGTTCAAATTCCAGTTGGCCACTTTGGATTCACTTTGTACGGCTTGTGGTTTGTCGAATTTACGTCTCGCGTTTAAGTCACACAATCGTGGTGGACCTTCTGTCCCTTATTGTCGATAATTCGGCTTTTATACGCTCAGATGATTTCCCGGACGATCAGATTTAGCCTCTCACGCGCATTTGCGTGTTGCATGCCATAACGCGCAGCCCCCGCCTTACAAGAAAGCCGACCCATAAGGGGCCGCTTTCTGTGACCATGGACTTCACTGCCGTGCAGGGAAGCCCAGTGTCACATAATTCGCTTTTATAGTGGAAGCAGAACAGATAGCAAATTATTACTATTTTGCTTTAACGGATTTTAAAATAGTCTTTGGATGGTGGTTGGATTGCACGCTGCTGTTCCCGGATTCCATGTAATCCTGACAAAACTTCTTTTTTGTCAGCGGATTTAGTTTTTCTTTTGTTTAATTCTTTTGTATGATTTTTGAAATTCTTTTCATGGTTTAAATCAGCCTACAATCCATTTCTTGTTCAATTTTGTTATGTGCTTATTCCACTACAATACTCATCGTATGACAATAATAGTAATATATTTTATATATTTTTTCGTTTTAGTGCTATAGTGGTTTCTGTTAAGATTGAGGCCCCGGCTGCTGAATCCGGGGTCAGACGGATCGTCCTTTGCAATAAGCCATGGATCGGCACATTCAGCAGACCAACGAGCGCCTCTCCTGTATAAAACAGGTAAGATTACCATTTTTTTTTTACGTTTATGCATGGGAAATACTGTAAAAACATCACCTTTATTTGGGAACATCTAACACTTAAAAACTGAAGAGTTGCGTGTTGTGGTCATGGTGGCTGAATGGTGAGAGAGCTCAGCCTGGTTGCTGGAGGTTTGCGGATCTGGTTGAACCCATGGAAAGGGGGCCTTGGCAAAGTCCCTGCCAGGATTGCTGGCCAGGGTAGCGTGAAAGGCTGCCATGCTCCTTCAGCGGTTATGGGAACTATTCTGGACAATCTTTCGGCTCCTACGATATTCGGAGATTTCCCGGTTCAAATCCCCGGATTGGATGCTCCCTTTACCAGATATTTCTTCTTCTCAAAAAGGTCCGGTAATGTTTAAAATTGAGCCAGCTCAGCCACACGAGCGTTAAGTTGCTTCGGTTGACTTAAGGCTCAAAGAAATTAATTTAAAAAAAAAACGAATGGACTAAGTCGTTGGTATGTAAGGTCATAAAACAACACAAGTCGAGCACTGGAATTTTCCTTAATATTGTAATGTATTTCATGAAATTGTCGTTTCACAACATCGGTATTTTCTTCAAAATGCTTTGATGTAGCGAAAGTAAACGACTTTCCCGATGAATGAATTAACGCATTGACACCATAGAAGCCAAGAAGGAAGACAATGTCCGCGCCAGGCATTATGTTGAAACAGGGTGCCGTCCAGATTACAGATGCACATCAGTCACCTTCCAAAAAAAATAAAAAACGCAGTAAAAGATTAAAATTAGAAGCAACCACTCAACAACAAAAATCGTGTGCTCAACTTAACAAAAAATTATCGTATTTTAGACGAATGGGGCAGTCTTTTAAAAACTAAATACTGTATTTCGAAGTATTGTGCCTCCTCGTGTCCTCCATTGGTCGTAAGGTCCTCTCCAGTCGCTGGGGTTTGTACCGCACAATCCGTACCATTAATTTAGAGTATACTAATTTACTAGAAGGGGAAAACAAATCCACATTGTTGTCGTAATAAATCGAGTGTGAGATTTCTTCTTTCAGCTGAAGTCCTAATTTTTCCAGCTCTGGAAGTAGCCTTAAAACGCATTAAAACACCTAAAAATCCTTCAAAACGGGAGTTTTCCCCTTTTCTCCCGATGCGAAGCTCATTCCAGCAATATGGTGTTGTTGCTGTATACAAAAACAAACTATTCCATTGTCAAGAAATCACAAACACCCCTTTAAAGCAAATGCCTGTAATACAATGCAAATGCCCCAGTAATATTTAAATATCAATGACGTGTAATCATCACACTGTACTTTACACATATCATTCAAGTTTTCGTCCCCTGCCTTTCGTAAGAAGTTCGCGAGCAACACAGGTAGAAGACTGGAATGTTTCAGTTTCGGGACATCGAAACAAAAGAAAGACTGGTTGTGACAAACTTAAACAGAACAGGAAAGAATTGGGCTTAATTTGCAAAACGGGTCGAGTTTTAGTCTTTCAGAACGTTGTAACAATATATATATATAGCAACCCAAGATTATATGGGCATAATGGAGGCCAATGAATTCGTCGAAACAACCATAATTAAAAAAAAAAAACGAAAAATAAAAGAACATAGCTCAACAAGTAGAGATATTTTTCAGCACACACTAAACTATTGCTTTCTTAAAAAGTTTAAAAATTGTGAATAAGTGATAAATCAAAGTGATGATGCGTCAGAGGCACGTGATTGAGTGGCAGCAAGATGACGTGAAATCCCAGTACGGCACGGACGCTTTCTCCTTTGAAATTGAACGAAATGTGATTAACTTCAAAAAATGACGTATTTGTTTGATTCTTTTCCCTCCTGCCTATTGAATGTGTCAAAATTGGTGAGACGTACCCTCGCGATAGACGCCAGTATTGTTCGAAGCCCAAAGAAAGTGCCCTATCGTAAATATAACGTCAGTTCCATGGAGTGCGATTTCATATTTTTAAAGCTGTGTTTAAATCGTTCCATTTGAAATGCCCTTTATCCACTTGCCCATTTAGGGAACGGTCAGTATTTTTCTCGGTTGGAGGGGGGGGGG
>JAHWFP010065175.1:13851-40845 GCA_023313725.1 Lithobius niger
TCCCCCCCCCCCCCCCAGAAGCTAGGACGTTTTTAGGAATTTTGACTGCTGAAAGTGTCATTTTTGAGGGCCAAAAACGACATTTTTTTCCAGATTGGTGTGTTTTTGTGTGAGCCCCTCCCACCCTGTACGGGTCTAAAAAATGCTGACCTCCTCCCCCCTTGCGTGGGTCCCAAAAATCCATCACCCCCCTCTTTTCCCCTCCCCGAGATAAATGATGTTACCGGTCCCTTACCTCGATGATTTTTATCTGGCATACAAATTTCGTCCTTTTTGAAGAACAGTTACATCCAGCACCAACAAAAATAGGGATAGACCGATATTAATATCGGTATCGGTATTTACAGATATTATCGGTATTTTTTGTGTATCGGTATCGGATCTGTATCGGTGTTTATTTACCGATATTTTAGCCGATACGACCAACTTCCGTGCATGCTGGCTATCCACCTAGCTTGTGAGAAACCTTTCCTGCATAGCATCACTTGCATCCCATGACGTCATCTGCACAGCAGCTTAGTGAATTCAACGTGTGTGCATTGCCAGAATCAGGGCAGGGCTTCTTGGGCTTAGGCCTATCTGCAGTGTACTCTGGGTTTTTTTTTTTTTTACAGTCAAAGGTATACTTGCAGATCTGCCACCACTGAGAAAAAAAATTAGAAATTTAATTTTCTTGCACACCAGTTTCATAATGATGAAGTATGCGTTTGACTTTCTGACCCATTGACTTTTTAAAAAAAAATCGGTATCGGTATATCTGTATCGGTGTATCGGATCTGTATCGGATCGGTGTGTGAGGGGGAAATCGGTATCGGATCGGATCGGTATTTTTCTGTATCGGTCGATCCCTAAACAAAAATAAAAACAAAATAACTTCAATGCTTAGGTGTTGCTTTTGACGAGCTAGTAACATGGGGGCACTCACACCACACACAAGGTAATTACACCCGCCAAATATAGCCTTTGTTTCCGCGAACGTTTCACGAAAACGGGCGTTGGGCCAGTTTCGTGAAACGGCGTTCGGACGGACGACACGTAATTCTGGGAATAATCAGATGTGCAAAATCGTCGGAAAAGTGGCTTTTCTATTCTTTGTGTCCATGACAGCTTGCTTGACGTTTGACGCTCGATGCAACGCGAACGCGCCCGCGATGGGCTCTTGGACGTCAAACCTTATCTCGGAACGTCCGTCTCGTGGTGTTGACGACAATCGTGGGTTGGGGGCAGCGTGGGATCCCGTTACGCTAGCAACGAGGAAGATGCGTCTTTGATATACGAAGCCACACAATGCCAATAGCAGAATGACATAACAGAATCCCATTTCGTGTTTAGGTTGATGAACGACAACAGAGATAGAAATATTTGTCCTATTTTGCGGAATGTGGACGACTCCAAGAACAGGTAGGGGGCGAAGAACATGAGAAAAACGTTCAGATCTACTGTCAATCAGGCACATAACTGAGTCCTGAAGATCGCATTTGATCGGCCGAGTGAGAGATGGATGCTGTAATTCATTTCTATATAATCTATATTCGTAGGGCAGCAATTATGATTTCAGCCCAGTGCTCCACAGGACAGTGCTGTGTGGCAACACTCGTTATATATGATTCTAACACAAAGTTTTGGGCCTATAAGGTCTACGTGCACCCACTACTGGAGTACACTAGTCAAGTGTGGTCACCACGATTGTTGAAGGATATTGACGAGATCCAGAGAAGATTGGCAACACATTAACATGGGCTAGGTAAGAATATTACCATTGCCTAAGTGTTTTAAAGTTGGTTGGACACTCCAGAATGTCGATGGCTGAAGGCTGAGTTAATCCTTGCATACAAAATTACACATTGTTTGCTACCTGTTGATCTACCTTTTTGCTACTTTTGCACTAACTCGGGGAAAACATTTAGGATCATTAACCAGGGAGGGGTTTAAATTGAATTGTAGGATATCCTTCTTTGCTTTAAGAGTGATCTCTGCACGGAATTCGTTGAGCGGCGATTGTCTCGGCCCAGTCGCTCTTTTGGAAACTTCTCAACAAGTGCGATCTGAGGGCTCAACTTTTTCGTCCGGAAAACTGTCCGTGACATTTTATCAAAATTTTTAACAAGTATCTTAAACTCGACGAGCATACTCTGTGTATGAAAAAGGATAATATTAGTGGTGGTTTTAAAGTTTTTATTTTAAAACCTTCGTATATACTATTAGTGGTCCTCCCTGGATTTCCATTTTGCTTCTTATAGGGAACAAATAAGCGTTTTATTATTATTTCTGCCCATTGCTCTGCCTCGAAATTCGTCCCCAACCCTTAAACTATTTGAGGTACGAATTTCGTCTTTGAACTCGTTTCTTTAAGGCACCAAAGCTACCTTGTCAGTAAATTTGAACCAAAGCAGAATACAATTGCGAACGATATCGTGTCTCGAACAGAAAAACACATACACAAACAAAATTCCGATTCAGTCGAGTGTTAAGGACTCACTTGGCTCGGCCAGTTAAACAAGACTCAGGTTTATCAGAAACCAAAACAGGTAAAAGAGACCGGCAAGTTCAGAATGGTTCGGCCCTTCAAAGGAGTGATATCAACACTCCCAAAATTTTCACCAAGTTAATCGCACTAATAGTTCAAAGGTTAAATGAAAACTATAACGTCGCTAGATTCGGTAGCTATGTTCAAGTTTTCATTTAACCTTTGAACTATTAGTCGGTGCGATTAACTTGGTGACTGTTTTGGTGTGTTGATATCACTCCTTTGAAGGGCCGAACCATCCTAATGCCGACAATACTTACAATGTTTTAATTTCGTTTCTTGGCCTTCTAATACATTAAGTGCTGTACGCATATAACGGAATAATCAAATTCTGAATTTGTTTGGTGAACGAAGAGCTAGGTGAGGGATTGTCTGTACCAAGTTTTTCACATCAAAAATCGGTTTTTTCCCTGATAGAGTAACTTTATCTCCCTCCAACCCGCCCATTTTTTTTTATTAATAAAAAAAAGTAGTTAATACTAAGTCTAAATGGCACTTCGTTGCCCTCCCGTCTTTTTCAAGTAGTTGGGGATGCACCATGCTGGATTTATTTGCCCTTACAAAATGATAAAAAAAAACGGAAGATTTTCTAATTCTTAATTTAATGACATCTCGTTCATTTTTAAAGTAGTATATATCGTTCAAATGATGTTCAGGTGGTACTACAATTACAACTCATCTTTTCATTCTCCAGCTAGATAGTAGAAATCTTCAGAAATTTCAAAATGTTGGCGGTTTTAGGTCTGTCGGCTCGCTGCGAAAATGGTCAATAATGCGAGTTCAGAAGAGACTGGGAGCTCCATTAGGAAGAATTCTTTATCTCATCGTCTTGGATTGGAAGATTGCAAGCATTTACTCAAACGATGTCTGATTTAGCTAACCCAAGTAGCGGTGTTACCGTTACAATGACACCTTTGCCGTAGCGATTAAATTCTAGCTGCGAGAATGCAAAGGCGTGTCTATAAAACGCAACCTCAGATGACGTTTTAGCATTCGGTGTGTGTTCAAACACGCTGAGGCAGGCGCGAGTAAGACTGGTACAAGACCAGGTTGTTCCGACCCCATTCCCAAATTAACCAATTTTGGAAAATCCTAAGTTTTACCTAGCGAAAGTGTCTGTGGTTAGAAAGTACTTCAAATCCTAAAAATTCTTCTTTTGCCAGGGTTCTTTTTTTCATTTAGTACATTTGTTGTTATAAACCCTTTGAAAAGGAAGACTGGTTGTGTAAACATTTTCCTTTCAGCATTACCATTCCATGTTTTTTAAGCTTCTAATTAATACCGAAATGGTGTCTAATCCTGCGAAATATACAAGAATAGCGTATGTTTGTGTTGTTTAGTATTATTTATTGTGTACAGCGTGTAATTTTCCAAGCGTGTCTTTTCCATCAATGGTAATATACTCAGAAAAAAATGTGTCTTAAAATTGACGCCATTAATGACGTGTAGGGGGCCAAAAGTAGGTTCCTCCACGTGGAAAATTGCTAAACAACAAGGGAGACCTTATTTTTGTCGTTGCTGCTTCCGTAAGTTTGCTGTTTGTCTGTCTGTCCGACTGAAGAGAGGGTCCGAGATGTGCTAAAAATGCCTGGAGGAAATGCCACGCGTTCCGGACGTCTGCCCCCAAAATAGCGCGGGGGCGGCAGACCCTTCGTACGCTCGTGCACGCGACTAAACCCAAAACGGCATTTCACAGCTTGAAATAGATTTAAATGTAAACGGATTTTTAATAGGCTTTTAAGATTTCAATATATACGGTGATGAAAAAAAAAACTTTGTACGCAAAAAACATTCCAAGAGGCGGATGTCCTCAACACAAGAAATCAGCCGTACAGCTGAATTTCCCTTGATTAACAATTTTTGTGCACTTTGAAATTTGTCGCACCTCATACGGGCGCCTCATCAGACCAGAATAAAAAATGATGAGTAAACGCCACGTCAGTGTCGAGAAAATGTCTTCTACCCTTGTATCCTTACGTGTTGGGGCGGATCAATATTTATTGCCGAAGGGGGGGGGATTGAGGCTTAATGGCGCGTCGACAACGTGGTCATTAGCGCCAACCTCAGTCACAGTGCAGTGGTCCGGGTTGCCACTGCACCACACATTACAGATATTTTATTCAAACCCCAAATCTAAATCTTGTCATCTTGGCCCCCCCCCCCCCCCCCCGAAGGTGGGGGGTGGGGGGGGAGAGGATTGAAAAGTCTTACATTTTTGGACTTTTGGGGGAAACTGGATTTTTTGAAGCCCTCAGAGATGGCAGCTCAGAAAAAGCACTGTTCAAAGGAAAAATACTATGCTAGGCACTCGAAAATGTGCTTTTCAATTGAAACTTTGTAGAGAAAGTTCAGATGTAAACGACTTTACTGTCAGACTGCCTGAGTGGGAAAGCCTTCGACCGTTGTGACGAAGACTGAAGCTCTACCGCTAAGCCGTACTAACACGCCCTAAAAATCATCAAATTACCTAGTTACAGGACCCCCCTCCACCTAAGGGGGTGCGGGGAGGGCTGTAACTAGGTCTCAAAAGGTCGAGGGTTCAGTTCCCGCTCAGGCAGCCTTGACATTTAAGTCTGAAAGGCAACTGAAATAAGTTTGCAGCTGTATTTATTTGCTACTAGTTGAGGCAATCTGACCCCTGTTTATTTTAAAGATGATGTGTTTGGTTAGGGAAAAAGACCCTCAAGTCCTCCTCGCGCGGGAAGCGGGCCCCCGCCTCATCGAGTACGTGGTTACAAGGTTGTAAAGATCTCATTGTTAAATTTACGCAAGGATCGACGGTTAGAAGCAAGCTCATCTTGATGTGTATATAATGTCTTAGTTCTTTGTGCCCACAACATCATAGTGCATAAGAAAAGCACCAACAACTGCCTGTCTGTCTGTCAGGGTAACACTTGCCACAATGCCACGTGAGAAGGAAATGGTGTGGTGACAGTTTCGTCACGTATTGGTTCTGAGAATGGAAAGTATCTGGGTGGAGACAAAACTGGGGACAAACAGGTGACTACTGCGTCACATCTTCAAGACCAACAGAAACAAAACAAGTATTTTGCAAAGAGGGAAAAGTAATTCGAGAATGTGGGGTTGGGGGAGGGGGTGTAAGGCACTGAGCGAGAAGAAACGGGTCTTAAGGTTGGGGAACGTTTCGTGAGGTGGGGGGTAGGAATGGAGGGAGACATAATTGGAGGAACGTAACGTCGAGTTCAAAGGTCTTCTGAGTGAAGACCAGAAAAAAATTGGAGCTAAATAATTTTAGATTGTTATTAGAATATGAAGTTGGTGGGGAGACGATAGTAATTCAAGACCACAATAAAATGAGGGGAGGGGGTTGAGGCTTAATGGCGCGTCGACAACGTGGTCATTAGCGCCAACCTCAGTCACAGTGCAGTGGTCCGGGTTGCCACTGCACCACACATCAGAGATATTATTCAAACCCCAAATCTAAATCTTGTCATCTTGTCAATAAAATGAGCTAAGTCGTTGATAACTAAATTCACCGGTCTCAAGGGTCATGCCCCGTTTCTAAGAAAGTGAAGTTGTTATAACTTTTCTGCGAAATGGGAATTCCCGTTTCGCAGAATCAACTTTTTTTTTCCAAATTACATGCTTCGTTCGCGCTACCGCGCTCGGTACAGCTAAACATATTGCTCATAGAACATATCTAATCACAAATTCCTTGCAAGTTGGAACGCGTCTTCAACGTCAATAATGTTAAATTTTGGACTAGTATTGCCATTCTCGTTTTGCAGATAAATGCATCGGCTTTATTTTCTGAAAAACGGGATTATGCGAAACAGGAAATCACCGGTCTTAAGACATGCCGTAAGCTAGTACTGCTATGAATATCGATAACATACTTTTAAAGGGTGAATATCGTATGTAAATTTTAATCAAAATACCACATCTGTAAAGGCAAGGTTGACCCTTAGTTTCCCAAATCTTTCTTTCACTCGTCTCCCAACAGCGCATCCAGTCCGAAATCCCTATTCCGTTTCCTCGCGTCTCCGTAATCGAATTGCGGAGGACGTTAAACCCAATCGAGAATCTGTCGGGGTTTTTATTTCCTTTGCCCGTTCTGTTTTTATTTGGATTTGCTTTCGGGATTTGGAAATAAGCAGCGTTTGCGGTTAACGTTCGTCGAAGCGACGTGATGTGCCCGCCAGCGCGGCCGCCATCTTGTCCTTTTGTTCCTTCCCGTCGTCCCTTGCGGCTGGCTTCGTCGCCGCCTACCGTCCATTTTGTCGTTCAACTCGGCGGCGAGATGATTTGCAAATGGACTCGGCGTCGCTGGCTCGGGATTGGCTGCTGCCTTGGTCTGGCTTCCCCCATGATAAATGATCGCCCCCAGCATCAACAGCAGCCATCGCGTTCTCCTCACCTTCTCTGTACGCCCCCCCCCCCCCTTTCTTCCGGGTCCCCCCCCCCCCCCCCCCCCCACCCCCCCCCCCCCCCCTGCTCCCCTCACTCCATTTCGCCACCCAGAAAATCAATGATATCCCCCGACGAGCAGCTAGCAGCTTCATTCGTTCGTTGCTGCCCCTTCACTTTCGCGACGGGAGCTTCTCTACCCTACCTCCGTGCGCGATGGGTTAGCGATATCAGGGGACGCTTTTGGTGCGCGTACGTTTTTTGACGAATTCGGGTGTTTTTAAAGATGGGTTGCAACTGGTTTAGAAATGAAAGATATCCACACTTTGGCTCAGGTTGGTTCGGGCAGGTCTAGGATCGTACGAGCTTCATTGGAAAATGGAAAGTTGTCTCTCTCCGACGTGAGATAACCTCTACAAAATCTATGTAAAACAAGAGAATTACAGAACCCCTTAAAAAAATTTCCCGGTAAGTTTGCATCCATTCTCCCCCCTCCCCCAGTCGTGAGATAACCTACACCACTTAAAAACGACATAAAGAACGAACATAAGGAATAAAAACAATAACATTAAACCACTTAACTTTCAGTGATTCCCATATCATGTGACGTACGTCGAAGGGAGAAGAAATGTTAATTAAGCGTAACACTAAATGACCTCCAGACGTAACAGATTAAAACAAAAACAAGTGACTTGTGACGAGGTAGAGGTCACGTGGTGAGCTTTGGTTTGCACCTCGTCAGTGACCGGAAGTTGGGCTCACTCGCACGCGGGATTCCTGTTGCGCCTTAATGACCAACGGGAGAGAGGCGCCCATCGTTGTCATAGCAACAAACGTTCTGTACGTCACCTTGGTAACGAAATCAGGCGCGCGACTGGCTTGGTGTCGACTTCGCGGAGTGGAATAAAGAATTCCGGGAGAGAAGAAACGGGAGGAAGAGGAAAAAAACTTTATTACTTCTTTCGGAGTATACCATTATCTACTCCAAAACAAAACTGATTAAGGATTCCCGCCAAGCTTCTCGGCCGTGTGAAGTCGTGATATCAAACGCCAAGCACTTTCGCCAAGCTAATCCCAGGCCGAGTAATAGTTCAAAGGTTAAATGAATTTTATGAAAATTGTTTACTGCGCAGTTTTCAATTATTTCGCTTAACGTTTGAAGTTTTAGTCAGTGGGATTAGCTTGTTGGAAGAGCTTGTCGTTTGATATCACGGCTTCACACGGCCGAAAAACTTGGCGGGCTCATGCATGTTCAGTGTCAGTAATGGGTATAACTCCATTTCAACGGATTAGTCAATTAACTGTACATCAAATAAATACAGATGCAAACCTATTTACGTTGTGTTTTGGTCTTAAATGTAAGACTGCTTGAGGGGGGAATCGAACCCACGACATTTGAAACCAAACTCCGAGGTCCTGATACGTTTATTACAGTCCAAAGCATTTCATGAAATACATTGGCAACGAAATTACAAGAGTGGAAATTTGTATTGCAGAGTAAATTCGTGTGCAACACAGAGCCATCAAGAAAAATAATTAAGGTGTCAATAGGTGGTAACAAGTTCTGCATGAAGTAATAAGAAAATACGTCAAATTAAAACACGCGAAAAAGTAAGTTAAGTACACAAGTTGAACATTCCATAGATACTAAATACAAGCAATCAAGATATTAAACATAAACAATAAATAAAATTTCAAGGTCAGCAAGCCCAACAATCCATTCGTGTTCTTTCGGTTTGAAACAATGACCTGACCGGGTGGTTTTAAAGTAATTTGGTAGAGCATTATAAATCTTTGGGCGCCTGATTAAGAAATCATTTATGTCGAATTTCCTGCCTAGCTTTCCGTACCAAACTCTGTTAACATAACGAATACCAGCAAATCTTAATACTATTCGGCCAAATATCAAATTTCGTTATTCGACCAAATTCAACATTCGGCGGAAGGCCGAATACTGCAGTATTCGGCCTTATAGGCCTCATAATTACCGAATACGTAAATTATGATCAAAGTCCTAATAGCCGACACAAACTGAGCCAACAGTCATAAATTAACATGTTTTAATAAATTGTGGCAACCAGTGATATTGGTATACCATTGTTACTATACTGGTCATGCCTGATTTCCTATTTGTCTATTTTCTACGAAAACTGAGTTATAATTGACTTCCCACGCATGAGCGCCCCTCATTTATGTGAGGTGTTGCGTGTTTGCGCTACAGCTGCAGCCCAGGTTCGGAGAAAATGCCCCCACGGCAGTTTCTTAGAAATCCTATCTTCTACAAACCATGGACTAACCGACGGTTCTTGCAAATTAAAACCAAAAGTGAAAAGCCAAATCAAATATTTGGAATAATTTTGGAATAATTATAATGCGTAGCAGTTATCACGATTAAAGGGGCCAACCGGCTAGTCGCGGCTCCTGTGAAAATCTATATAGACGTTAGCTAGCCTGTCGTTGTTGCGACATATACCCGCACATGCGCAGAGGAGCTTAGTGTTACATAATTATCTAAAATAACTACTTTTCACGTTTCACGCTATCAACTTAATTCGCCTACCTGTGGAATCCTTTTGCCGTTATGGTTCAGAAAATCATAACGAAAACTTGTGGCAAATATTTATTTATTTTTTAAAAGACTTATTAAAACGTGTTAAAACGCTACTTACAGCCATAGTGAGGCCGACGCCACACTGCGAGGTGAGTGCATCAAGAAAACCTGATTTCGACCAGAATATCAGTAAACTAAAGTTATCTTTGGCCGGACAAATTTTTGGTTGCTGTTTTCGATGTTATATGTTCAGCCGCAGTGAGCGCGGTAGCACTGCTCGTAATTTGGAAAAAAAGATGACCATCATTTTCAAAAAAAAGAATGTTTTCGATTTTTTTTGCTGTAAAATCTGCTAATTACGGTAAATCAAGTTTGTTGTTCACGAAAAAGATGGTCATTTCCCTTCTCCCCCCCCCCCCCAACCCCCCAAATTACGTGCCTCACTCGCTTTGTCCCACTCGCTGCAGCTAAACATATAACGGAAACTGCAACCAAAAACTTGTCCCGCCAAAGATAATGTTCGTTTACCAATATTGTGGTTCGTCAGTTTCACTATGGTTGGGAGCAGCGTTTTAACATGTTTTAATATTTTTATTAAAAATAAATAAGTGTTTGCGCATGTTTCGTTAAAATTGTCTGAACCATAACGGCAAAAGGATTCCACAGGTAGGCGAATGAAGTCTGCAGCATTAAAAGTAGTTATTCTGGATAATTACCCGAATTGATCATAAATTGTGTATTAAACGCCCCCCCCCCCCTCACCCTCTATCCCCAAAAATATAAAGAAACTAGTGGTAAATTAAGAAAAGAAAAAGCACTTCGCAGCAGGGTAGCTGCTTGACAGGAATGCCATTTTATTTATTGGGTTTATTATTTTGGCACATTTGGAACAACGGCTAGTATACGATCGCATTACCAGGCATAATACAAGGTGAATAAAACTAACATAATTAAATCTTTCTGGATTGTGCACATATATTCTATAAACTTTAAACAAGGTTTTATTGTAGTTTATCAAAGCTGTAATTATCTTTAGTGTGTGTTTAAAGATCACAAACTAACTCACGCTTATTTCAGTTCATCTACAGGTTCGCTTGAATTGGTCTCTGCCGATTGTGGTACCTACTTTTTTTTTGGAGGGGGGGGGGGTTCTCTACATCTGGGGGTTTGGGCGCTGTTGTTAATTTCGAATTTTCCGCTCGTCCTCACTGACCTATCGAGGCTTGTAAAGATCTGTGGGGAGGAGCGGGAGTTTCCACAATCCAGACGGCGAGATGTAGAGAAGCCCCCCCAAAAGCCGCTAATACAAGTGCCCCGAAGAAGGCGAATGGGTTAAGGACCATGAAAAACACCATTGGGTGACTAGTAGGTAGAAAATTTGCTAATTCAACCGAAACTGTAGTTGAACTAATCTTTTGAAACAAGCGTGATTGTGTTGACGATGTTACTTTCTATAGCCACTGGGACAAATGTGAACCAGGATACTTCGATGGATAGCGCGACTGTTTCATTGCTAAACGTCCCGGGGGCGTGGAATTGTACCGACACGGAGTTACGTTAACTCCGGAATTTTCATAAACACTGACCCCTGTGTTGGACCCGGAATTACAGTAACTCCTGATTCATAATTTGCTTTAAAAGTGTCTGAAACAATCCGGAATTGTAGTAACACGGATTTGTAGTAACACGGATTTGTAGTAACACGGAATTGTAGTAACACGGAATTGTAGTAACACGGAATTGTAGTAACACGGTTTCTGATGTTCAGCGAGCGCGGCAGGGGCGTTATTTAATCAACAAAATCAGGAGTTACGGTAAATCCGTGTTACCACAATTCCGGATTATTTCAGACACTTTAAAAGCAAATCACGAATCCGGAGTTACTGTAATTCCGGGTCCAACACAGGGGTCAGAATTTAAAATAATCCCGGAGTTAACGTAACTCCGTGTCGATACAATTCCGCCGCCCCTAATGTCTCCCCGTGTCAGCTTTGCGATCCTGTGCTTTCTTGGAGAGAAGGGCCGTGGAAATGTGCTCGTGCTTGGAAATGTCTATTGCAGCACGTAAAAAAAGAAATCCTAGGAATTTCCTAGCAAAATTAACCCTCTCGCGCGTTTATTTCGCCTTAGTTGCGCCACTTGAGTGTATATTGTTTTGTATTCCCTCCCCATTACCTATGAACGATCACATTCGGTCGAATGGAGTTGTAACGGTTGTGACCTTTAATAACGGGTTCAGTGAGTTATCGTTACCTGTAGACAAGTGGCCACACCAGTAAAGGCGGTAAAGTAGTGATCTGATGATGAATTGGTTTGCCGGATCGAATCCGGTCACATCACTATGAAACGTAAGTGCACTATTTCTCAGGGAAAATTCTAATTTTTTTCTTGGAATTTTTTAAAGCTTTCAAAAAATTCGTAATTTCTGAGGGAAAAAATTAAGACCTTATTGCTGGCAACTGCTGTGCTATCTGCTCAAAGATTCTCGCCAAGCTTTTACGCCGTTTGAAGTCGTCATATCCGACGCCAAGTTCTTTGTCAAAGTTAATCCCACCAAATAAGACTTAAAAACGTCAAATGAATTCGTAAAGCATACGCAGTAAGCAATTTACTGATTATTTGATTCAACCTTCCAACTATTACTTTGTGCGATTGACTTGGCAAAAGAACATTGCGTTTGATATCACGATTTTAAACGGCAAAAAGCTTGGTCTGAATCCTTAACAAGTACTGTATTCAGGGAAATTTCTGGTAAATTGGTTGCGAAGTAAACTCATCCGTAACGGGCATTCGCAAGCAAACGATTTCGGCCACATTTCGTCAGTCTAACGCTTTCGTTAATAGTTTTGCTCTCAGCCAGATGGGTTGATTAAAGATAATTTTCAAAAATGAAAGACCCCTAGTGTTTTTGCCCAAAAATTGACCTATAGGGTCACGAAACGCCTCGTCATCCATGTTTGGTTATCAAAATGCGCGACGTATCTGAACTTTGCGTGGCACTGAAGCAGCGTTCTTCTTTCTTGGCGTGTCCATGGCAACTGGCCCTTCTGGTTGGCACGTGTTGCCTCCTTGTCTCGCCTCTTTCGTCTGCTTTTCTCGCGCCCGCTTTCATTAAGCGACACCGTTTCCATCTTGCGGCTAAATTGCCAACTGCATTATTCATGGCTGATGGACGATCTTTCTCTTCTTTCTTGTGCATCTCCCTTTCCTCTCATCTCCGGGTTCCCGCCCTTCTGTGGCCGCCATCTTGGATCCCTGATGTTTGCCCTCGCTCCTTGTTGGAGATAAAGGCGATAGTATGATAAGAATTATGTTGTATTTTAACAGTAGTCCTGTAGTCCTGTAACACTAACTTTCTCCTGAGCTTTCTGAATTGTTTTTCCTTAAGTTCAGATCGTGTACCGGGGGAGGGGTGGGGCATTGCCCCTGCCCTTTTTGGAAAAAAATGTCCCCTATTTTGCTTTTCTGAACCGATAAATGCTGGTGCTGCATCTGGAGAAAGGGCCTAGAGGACTAAAAAGGGCAAAACGAGGGCCAGAAAGATGAAAAAGGGCAAAAAGGTCAACAAAGTGACAGAAAAAGGTAAAAAAGAAAAGAGTCACACAAACTAAAAAAAAAAGTAGCCGCAGAAAAAACAACTCAGCTTGCCCTTTTACTAAAAGTTGCCCCTGACCTCTCCGCTGTTTGTTTTTGGTAGTTGTTAATGAGGGGAATCGTATGGAAGTATGCCAATTTATAGCCACAATGACGTGTCCAGTGTATATTAAAAGGACAAACCTTCTCATTCTCACCATAGGCGAGCATCCTGCGTGAAATAGCCTTTGCAACATTTCCAAAGGTTAGAGTGAATGTAGTAATAACGTTTCTGACGACGGAAAAATTAGGAAAATGAATACATTTGCTACATTTACACGCGCCTGAAGTAAAAGTTTCAAAACTGAGCCACACTGGAAAGCCATCCGGGAAGAATGTACCTTTAAGCATTCGTTATACCCTGTTGCGCGTTATTTGTTTGCGAGATCGTAGAGAAAGGTATATTTTTTTTTTAACGCAAACGCGTTCTACGACAGTGGCCCATTGAAAAGTGCCATTGACGTCAGCTCTCGTGCAGTCTCGCCAAGGCGTAATTAAAAGAAGTAGCGATGAAAGGGATTACCCTACGTAAACTGTGTGTCAACTTTCCCTGGGTGTGCTTTCAATCTATTTTCATTGCCTTTTGGACTTAAATTGCTTGATCGGGCAATTGAGCCCTAGACCCTGGAGGCCGTGTCATTACAGCTGAGCGAAGGGCTTGGGTCTTTGGTCATGAAGGTCGAGGTTTCAGTTCCTGCCCACGTAGTCTGACATTAAGTTCTAAAGGCAACAGAAATTTGTTATATGTATGTTTAATTAACATTAACTGAACCCATTTGGCTTTCCGTCCTTTAATTCCTCTGTTGGCGATCGTCGCCACCATCTTGATACATTTCTGATGAATTTTGGTTACGGTATTGTTAGTTATAAGGAAACCGGCATGCCGTCAGCTTCACCATTAAAAATACACCAAAAAAGAAAACTATTCGCAAAAGAAAGCCACACGCTAGACGAAATCATAAGCTGTCAGTGGTTTTAGAATCATGATTCATGCGTATGATATTGTGCACACCCGTATGAATTACTGTTTTCTCACGAGGCTGTCTTTTGCAATGTTGTCCACGAGGCTGGCACAACACTGCTGCAAATTGGTTAATTGTACAAAATTCGGAGGTTGGGTAGCAATTTGAACAAATTCAACACCGGAAGTTAAGAAGTTAGTTGTTGTAGCAACAGGTGATGCTTTCTTATGTGGCGGGAAAACGGGTGGGTTTTTGCACCTGCGCGCGCATCTTCAGCTGCAATGATGGATTGTTTTGACGGAGGAGGGTTCCGGAATTGCCCGCCAGGTGCGCTTCTTTGCTCCTTTCACCTGTCAAAAAATGGAGACTTGCCCTGACTACACGTTCGGAAAATTTCAAGAAAAACTAGAATCATTTTTATTGAAGAAATGCCAACTATGAAAGCATAAAACCG
This sequence comes from Lithobius niger, assembly GCA_023313725.1. Classification (NCBI taxonomy): domain Eukaryota; kingdom Metazoa; phylum Arthropoda; class Chilopoda; order Lithobiomorpha; family Lithobiidae; genus Lithobius; species Lithobius niger. The sequence continues at coordinate 28,347 of JAHWFP010065175.1, forward strand.
CAATATCTGCAGTAATTCAATAAATTCTGCGTAACACGACGTTTGATCATGAAAGAGGAAAGTCCCTGGGGCCCCACTTTTGCAACACTTTGATTTAAAATAAAAACAAAGGCGAAATTATAGGCCAACTTGCAAGTACATAATTATCTAGCCAAGGTAAAAACAGCATTACACACAGGACCCAGGCTACTGGTTAGTAAGACAGGGGAAGCACGTGCCACTCAAGACAGAGGATGGCTTTGGGGGGAGGGTGGGAGGGGTAATTTGACCCAAAAATATTTTTAGTACAATTTTTAGTCTACAGTTCAGCGAAACCAATGACTTTGTCCGTCCGACGCCTTTTTCAACAGAACATTACCAGATAAAGACAAACTGTTGTCATTATTAGATTCAGCGTCCAAAAATCAGTTAGGAATTTTAAAAAATCCGGAAGTATGAATGGAAAGTGGTCCACAAGTGACCGGAAGTGGCCGACAAGTGAGCCCATCATGTGTGGAACTATACCAGATAGAGACAAACGGTTTTCACCATTAGCTTCAGCGACCAAAAATTAGTTAAAATGAATTTTAAAAAAAACCAGAAAGTGGTGGAAGTCCACGGAAGACCGGTTATGACGAGGTAGCCCTTGTTTCCGAATATTTTTAAAGATTTGTACTTTTTCCCAATCAAATATGTAAATTGCAAGCACATGCAACATCGTAATAATCTTGACTAAGCCAGTTTTGAGTGTCATTTTTCCCCCTCCTCAGGTAGGGGAGTGTTAGAAAGGTAGAGGAGTGTCAGAAAATTTAAACGGGGGGACCGTAAAAATACCACTTTTGGATTTGAAGAATTTTGCAAAAATAGTGATCCCTCCCCCCAAAAATTCTAGCTGCAAATTGCTCCTAGTGAGTTGGTACCTTTCGTTCAGTTTGGTTTCAACGGTCGTGGGTTCGATTCCCCCTCAGGCAGTCTGACATTTAAGTCCAAAGACAACGTAAATATGTTTGCATTCTTATTTATTTGTCCTTTTCTGCACGTGTTGAATGGTTTCCCGCTTAAAAAAAAAAATAACAGTTGGAGTAAAATCCAAAGCGATCCAACGTGTGGGTATTTCACTCTACGTTTTGAACGCTGAGACAGCTAAACCGAACAAAAAGTGGAGCAGGCTAAAAAAAAAGTATCCTCAAGTGTTTTGTTACTTAAAGGGCGCGCGTTTACGCAACGACTCGCAGCTAGAATTTAATCGCGGTGGCAAAGGTGTCGTTGTCATGGTACCAACGTTACCTGGATTAGCTAAATCTGACATAGTTTGAGTTAATGTTTGCAGTCCTATAATCCATGACAATAAGATAAAAAATTCTTCCTGACGAAACAATTTTCCAAGTCGCTTCTGAACTCAAATTATTAACTGTTTTCGTTACGAGCCGGCAGTGCTTAAACTGCTGCCATGTTGGAATTTCAGACGCTTTCTATCTTCTAGCTGCGAGATTGCAATGGAGATTCTTGCCTAAACGCGCCCTCAGAGTTGTCGACGGTCGAGTGTCAGGTAAAATAAATTGATTGCAGGCGGGACCATCATCTTTTTGGGTTTAGGATCACCAGCTATTTTAGTCTAAATTTGTTACATTATTTTGCATTCTTGTAAAGCTGAACTGTTTATTTCAACAAGACTTTTGTCACCTTTTCGAAGACGCCAAACCCCCAACCCGCTCGTATTTCGCACCTGATTGTCCGTGACGTAATACACTTCTCCGAAAGTGATTGGTCGGTAGGGTGATGACGTCACAAAGCTCCACCCGCAACCCAGATAAGCTGACTTAACGTACGGGAATTGATTTCCTATACTTTTCTCGCGCTTCTTTCCGCCCCAACCAGCGTTCATCTCGCAGTTTCACGTGTTGCGCGAGAGCAGCCGAGCGTCGGACGGACAGACAGACACAGTTCACGAGCAGAGAGCGAGACAGACGGGATCGGAGGGCGTGAAGAATAACAATTGAATAAGGCGAACTACTTGTTGAGAGAGGGAGTGTATGCGGAGGGATTTGACTCCGTGGAAAAGAGGAAGTAACAAGGCTGGCTGCGATTTCCGATTATGAAGTTGATTACAAGCGCTTAGCCACAGACCAAATCTTTTCTGTTAACACCTTTCGCAGGTCCAGGCATGATCATGCGAAAAATTTCGCTGGTACTAGAGGGGGGAACTTACCTTACCATGGATTTTTCTTACAGCATCAGTACATTTTAGGAAATTATAAGAGACTTTTTAAAAGGTGCCTAAGCGAAATGTAGCCATTTTTTTCTTGCTGCCTGGCAGAAGTTAAATCGTTACTCCACGTCCATGTACAAACGTTCCTTGACGGGCGTTCAAACATGGACTTACATACTTTTACTCGATAACGCGAAAAAAAAGGACCCGTTTAAAACTTGACCGATGTTGTAAATAACGGACTTCAAACGGAGTTGAAAATCGGCGTCTTCATTTTCAAGGAAAGAGGAATTCCTGTTTCGCCGATTCCCGTTTCACCGAATCATTTTTTTCCCGAATGTCCTGCCTTGGTTGTGCTGTCGTGCTAAAAACCTAACCATGGAGAGTAAACTATCCGGGCCGACCTACAACAATATTATGAGGATATACAAAATGGCCACCACGACTGGCCCATTTCTTGGAGGGCTTGGAGGTCTGTTCGGAAATTGGCCAAGCTAATCGCATCTGTGATTGGTGAGTCGCGACATCTATTGGCAGTTAGTGGCGGTTTTTAAAATAATAATTTTAATTTTACGTCGATTCGGGTGACAAATTTGTATTACGTCGAAAAGTATTCATAAATAGTTTTTTTTTTTTAATTATCATTAGGCCACAATTAAGTTATTTCTCTGCTCTTGGAAAAAAAAGTGGCACGTTCATGTGTCCAGAAAGTGTTGCAAGGGCATTGTTTGCACTGTCAGTGTCGCCCTCGGATGACAGAAAGCGGTAACAGAACAAATTGATCTCATCAGTGGCGCTTTTCGCGGCCATATTGTCCAATCTTGTGGCGTATGCTATTTTTCATCCAAGATCCGGCCGGTACTTGTAGTGGAGCCCAACTCGTCACAAATTCCTTCCAAATAGGAATGCTTCTTTAACTTCTCTGATGTTAAATTTTGTGAAAAATGTTCTGATTCGGCGAAACGGGAATTCCCCTTCGGCCTGATTTTAAGGGGGGCTTAATTTTCGGTGAAACTGGGAAAAATTTTGGCGAAACGGGTAACCGGTGGTCAATAGCCGGCGGACAAAGGCATGATGCGTGGCTCCTGCGGGAGTCCATCTGCACCTCGCCATTAATTGGTAGTGGATTATGGGTAAGCAATAGGGGAGAACTGGTTTTGTTTTCTTCCGGGTGCGTGCGTCAAGAAACCCTTGTGCATGCACGAGACGTCAGACTTTATTTCCTTACCCTAAGCCAATCTCTTGCTGTGATACAGGTCAACTAGTAGATTTATTTGGTATTCGTTTCGTTTGTTTAAATGGGTGATCCTGTCTAGGTCTAACACCGCTTCCACACTCTATCGTACCACACAGGCAAAACCCGACACGCTTTCTTCCATTCCCCTTTCCACACTGAACCCCGACATCACCGCCAAGGGCCGGACTTTAGTTATTTTTTCTCTCTCTACAATATTTTCGGCGCTGTCGTTGTTCCGTTCTCCCACCTCCCTCTGCCGTCACCTCCTTTTGCTCTCCATGTATCTCACTGTTGCTTACCAGCGCTCCAAGAGTCAAAACGTTTTCGTAAAGCGCGGGGCCGTCTCCGGCCCTTTCCACACTGAAACATGGGGTCGGAGTCGGCGCTTCAAGGCTCGACTTCGAGCAGGACTTGAATTCGGACCCGAGCTGGAGTCCTGTGTGGAAAGGTCAGGCTTGGGCCCGGGGAGGGTACAGACTTTTTCCCGAGTCTGGAAGGGGTGCTAGTGATGTAACAAACTCAGCTTCAGTGTTCTGAGACAGCTCACTCGTTCCGAGCAAGAATGATTTTATGTCGATCACAGACGGCCTTAATTCTGATGGTGTCATTTGAAAGGTAAACAAGTAGAATCTGCGTTCGATTATTTAGGTTCGAGTGAATACCAGGACTATTAGGGCCGGAATAAGATCTTCCTGCTGCAGTACTATTATTTTTTTATTGTATTATCACGTACTCAAGTTTTTTCCCCAGAATTTTTTTTTTTGTAAAAAACTTTCATTTTTTTTGTACGAAAAATGTTCAGTTTTGTGGTTGGCCAGAGGGTGCTCTCTCTCCCTCTCAATCCTGCTTACTTCTTGAGCTTGTTTACCAGAAAAACGTACTGGAAACAAACCAAAAAAAGAAAATAATGCGGTAAAAATAGAAAGCCATAACAGAAAAAGGAGGAAAAATTCATTATGGACCGAAAAGGGTGGGTGGAGTTGCGGAACGCTTGCATGCACTGATGTGTAGAGTCATAAATAGGACACATTAGGATATTAAGCAGAGTAATGGTTATGAAAATGGGGGTCCTCGACCAGTCCAGCCTGGTTCTCTCTCGCCACTCGCCTTGCAACTAGCTGCCTTTTTCTTTTCTCGCCCTCGTTGAGAGAAAATGTGAGGAATGTTATTTAGACGGTGAGATTTGTTTAATAACTTTTCTGGAAAATAAATGTTAATTCTTTCAAGGTGACTCCTTAGGCGCACAAGGGCTTTTCAGAATCTACGGAGAAAATAGCCAAAGGCATAAAGAGCTGAGTAAAAGAAAGCCGAAGAAAATATCCGCGGGGGAAAAAAGCCATTGGGGGAAAAAAAAGCTGCAGAAAAAGAATCGCGTAAAAAAAACGGAATTTGTTCGTGTTGTTACTTTTATTAAAAACTAGGTTAGGTTGCCTTGGCTTGAATTGCCATGGCTCGTGGTTGCAACAAGCGGCACGTGCTCCACCCCCTCCCCCCCACCCCAAAGAAAGTCTGGCGTCCCCATGTCACAGGTCAAACTTGTTTTTAGTGAATTTTTGTGTGATAATAAAAGTCACAAGTATTTCAAAATTGCCATGAAGGCCTAAAATTTACAGTGTCAAAATTCGAAAAAAAGTACTGCTTATGATATTGAACCAGTTGCTCTATTACTGACCCCTGGCCCCCCCCCCCCAAAAAAAAAAGTTGCTGTAAAATTCTGAAAAGTTCCTCCTTGGGCCTAAAATTGCTTAAAATGTTTTAATTTCAGAGCTCCTGGGACCCCTCTGAGGGAGTGAACAGCGCTCTCCCAGACCCCCTAGCTGGTTATTTAAAGTTATTCTTTTTAGTAGCAGAGGCGCCTCTTCATGCATTGTGCCCCCCCTCCCACAAAAAATTCGTGCGTATGCCCGCACTATGACTTTCTATCTCTCTTGGTATTGTGACTGTCACTATTTTCCAGTGGTGACCACAGATGGCACCACGTGCTAAAATTTGTATGCTTATTTTCCATCTCATCGTAGTTTATTTTTAACTGTTGCAGGATGTAGTCGAGGCAGCAATCGAATGTGCCAATTGTTGGTTTCTATTTTTAAGGAGGCAACAATTTGGGTCGCAAAGCCTGCATTTAAGAAATAAATAGGTTATTTGACTATCCAATTTTGAGAGGCGTCGAAATTACAGATTTAGCGTAGTGTTGTTTTAAACTGTAGGCTAAGATTTAAGCATTAGCCAGAATACTGTCATTTTGGTTCTTAGCAACGAATCAACTTTCCGCTAACTGACAATGTTATTTTTCGCGACCAAGGATCTCGTCCGCCGGATTTGTTGGTATTGCACGGCTCACGCACTTCAAGGTACATTCCTCCTGGTTGGCTTTCCTGTACGGCTCAGTTTTGCAACACTAGTTCAGGTGCGTGTAAATGTTGCAAAGGTATTCATTTTCCTATTCTTCCCTCGTGAGAAACAGGATTGTTATATTCACTCTTAACATGTGCAAATGTCTCAAAAGCTATTTCAAGCAGGATGCTCGAAATTAATGAGAAGATGCGCCCTCTTAATTGCTGATGCTCATGCACCTAACATTGTTGCTGCTGCCGATGCTGTGCAGTCCTTATAGTATTAATAATGTTTGTATCATATCACCTGGTGGTTCGAGTGCTGAGTTGAAACAATGCGAAGACATGCAGGGTCGAGACTTTCTTGCATTTCAACATGAGAACGCCATAGGGCCTTAGGTTTTCGTCGGTCACATGACCGGAAGCTGTCATCTGCCCTTTGGGAACGCCTTGTGATGCTGCATTTACGACGGGTACGAAAGCACTGAAATCTCGTACGCTCTCCGATTTTGGATTTGCAAATCATTGCAATTCATTGCAAATCTGCTAATCTCTAAATCGTGCAAATCATAGCAAATCAGCGCAAATCAACGATAAATCTGCATATCTGCTTGCAAATCCACACAAATCACTGCAAATCAACAAATCTAAATAAAATCTGCTAACTGTAAATCTTCATGAAATCCGCAAATCCAAGCGAAACCTTGCAAATCTAATACGAATCTGATGTTGTGATTTCGGATTTGCTAATCTCGTACACTATTGCCAGGTTTTTCGACCCCTCGTCCATTTTATCTACAGAGTACAGCCAAGTACAGAGTACAAGTCGTTCCTAATTTTTAAACACGCGTATGATGATTGTTCCCCATTACCGAAAAGAAAGTTTGTGATTTAGGTTGTTTCGAGGCTAGGTCCCGAACTCGGTCAGTCAGTTAAGGGTTTAAGTAAGGGGATAACACATTCTAATTTCGAACCTGGTTAAGTAAACTTATAATTTAAACTGAAATTGTTAATTAATTTTTCTTCTGTCAAATAACCTGCAGTTTTCTTCTTGGTGGTGCCCGATTTTCATTTATTAATTTATTTAATTGTATCTCGAAGTTTTGCAAGGCGAAAATTGTAAAGGTTACATCAAAATAGAATTATAGGAAATATACATCACAAATACCCGTAATAAAATAAAAGCTATAATTTTAAAGCGTGAAACAAGGTCGTAGGGATGAATCATTCGACAGCAAACGTTTTACAAGAAAATACTTTATAAAAATAAAAAATAAAATCTACGCCTAAAAGATAAACTAGCACTTAAAAGAATGTGTCTTGTGTCGTAATTTTTACGCCTATGTCGACAATCCGTAAGCACAATGAGTAAAAATAAATTTAAAAAAAATGTGTCATATTTAAATATATGTATTGATTAGCTCGTGACTTCGGAATAAAGATTGACTGTGCGACCATCTTGTCTGTGTGGTTTACACATCAAGACCTGTGATTGATCGTGAAAACACTCATCACCATGGCAACGCCGTCAAACACATGGAAGGGGCGGAGCTTAAGCCGCAAGAAAAAGGACACCACAACAACAAAAGAACAAATGTCTCATTATCCCACCAGGCGTGAAGATGGCGCTCTAAAATGGCTCATCTCCCGTTTGTGTTGCAGCGCTTCCGTGTATTGAGTTGTGTTCTTTTTTAGATCGTTTAGTGCTGCGCTCGACATGCTATTGAAAGCTTAGAGTAAATAGATTTTAAACTTGGCACGTGGTGAACGCCATCGTGACTAGCTGTAAGTCACACCATAAATTACAGATCACATTATTAGCGTTTTTTACAACCAGATCCCCCAATCCAAACAGGACCACGCACCAACTTTACTTGGAGCAATTCATGCTGAAGCCTTGGAGTAAATAGCTTAATTTCGTATGGGAGTAGCTTTCGTTCATCCAAAGCAGCTTCTGGGGAAAACTCGTAAGGACTGGCGGTCAAAGACGTAAAACTTAAAAGGACAGCCTCTCACTGTTTTCGTGCATCCTGCGCGAAATAGTTTCTGCAACATTTACGTAGGTTTGAGTAAATGTAGCACAACCGTTTCACAGGAGGAAGCAAGCACCTTTAAATGCTATTACTGAAAAATAAGTGCTGGAAGCATAAAAACACGCTTGTGTTGTTCACTAAAAACTTAAAACCGTAAAATTAGAGTTATATTAAAAAAAACCGTTTAAGGCATTTTCAACTAAACATGTGATTAATATTTTTAGCTTTCGTTCGTGAATCATAATCAGAATTCTGTTACAAGTCTCGTACTGCATGCTAAGAACTGGAATCATTAAATTTACGGGACTTCCTTATAATCCCTTGTAGTTTGCCTGTAGATGTGGGGTGGGGGGGGGGGGGCATAAAACTTGAAAAATGTTTTCTCTTTCATGCAGATGTAGAACAAAATTCGTAAGTACCAAGGATGAGGGGTAGAAAGTTAAGTTTATATAAGATTTCCAACCTGAAAAAGAGTTGTTTATTGCCAGTACGTCAAAGTGGTTGTAGTAGTTGGTGTCAAAATCGTTTCTTTAAGGAATTGGGGAAACATTTGGTTTTGATGAAGTTCTGACACTTCCCTTCGAAAAATTGTTTTTCCTTCCGTAGATTTTGCTCTTCCCCAACCCACATTCTCCAAATAAAAACCCAGCTGATAGATTTTTTTTGAAACGGGTCAAGATAAAAATCTTTAAAGAAAATCAAGTTAGATAAAGAAATAAATACGACATGTTCGCACTCAGAAAATGACACCCCTTCTACCCCTGAACCTCGGATAAACAGGGCGAAAAAGGCCAAATCGGCTCGATAAATGATAAATCAATACAGACGCACACCCCTGCCTGCTCAGGCAGTCTGAAATTTAAGTCCAAAAGGCTGCGGAAATAGGTTGGCATCTGTACTTATTTACTGGTCGTCGGCCACTGCGTCTGCGGTGTTAATGTCCCAACGTACACCCACAAGGAAACCAATTTCCATCGCTATACATTTTAGTGATTTTATCGCCAATTTTGTGCGAAAATTAAAATTATGCTTGATTTGTGTCGATATTGTGGGCCTTGTTTTATCAGGAAACAGCTTTTTTTTACCAATCGTACCCTGCTTACAAATTATTCTTTTCTAGACGGTTCTACCATGAAAAAACCCAAACAGCGACTCAGTTAAAAATTTGATCATTACTGGGATTTTTTCCCGGTTCTTTCGTCTTGCCCTGTGTCTAATTTTTGCTGGCAGTGTTTGATTGTTGCACTAAAGTTGAGAATTGAGCCCTGTGCTCTTCCACACGAGATGTCGGGCTCGAAGTCGTCTCTAAAGTTCTGACTTGCACCAAGACTTGAATTCGTAGTGTCTTACCGATATCAGTCGCCACTCGCCAAATGGCGATGGCAAGTCAGGAGTTGGCGACCTGATTTTTAGCGTTAATCGCCAAAATGCCGACTGTTTAACAAACCTGATTCTCATATTGTCTTATCTCGGTAACCACACGAGGTAGAAACACGCAGTTTGCAGCGTTGCGTGCAGAATTACAAGGTGTTGCCAAGTAAGCGTGCAATGCTGTCGTTAGCTTTTTTTTTTAACTGATTGAAGAGTTAATGCAAATAATATTTAAACATTAACCCTTTAATGCCATGCCAAATTGGTCGGTCGCGGGATTCGATCTGGCATTCACTTGGTTTGCAGACGAGAACGCTTTACTTGGGGTCCCCTTGGACCCCTCAAAAAGCTCGCATTGCGCGTTGGGACTTAGTTTTTTTTCGTTCAGTAGCCGTCCTTTTAAAGGGACTCCAGGCTATAAAGGGTTAAGTAGCAGCACAACTGCAAACATGGCTTTTAAATGGCGAGGAGGTGTATTTAATGTCTAGTGGGCAAATGGCGACTGCCACACAATTCCCATTTGTGAAGGTTGTATCTTAACACTGGAGGTTTCGTATGTAAGGATCGGAGTGACGTCACGAACGGGTTGTATGAAATGGGTCTAACAAAAAACCTTTAAATTTTCCCTCTCTCCGTATGATTTTGGATTGTTGGGGACAGGGAATAGAGATTTCAACTTAATGTTCACCACAGCTTAAACCGTGTCAATCTTTATTATTATTATTAATATTTTTTTTACTATTATATACGTTGTCAAGGTTGTGTGATTGTAGTCAACCGGTCGCTACAACATTACCGCTTTTAATACCTTGACACTAACCAAGTGTAAGCAATAAAATTCCGTCGCACAAATTGAAAACGACACTAGTGTAAGTTGCGTGCAACCTTTTGACTGTTTCGTTATCAATTTCATAAAGTGTGGTGTTGGGGAGAGGGGGGGGGTGAGAGGAACAAGTCGTTTAGTCTATGTTTGCGTGTGGAGGCGGAGCCTGACAGCACGAAGACGATCTGCTTGCGGCATTCATGACGTAAGCAGCAAGAAATTGTGACGTGGTGTGTATCGACGGACTTGATTTTGCTTAGTAACACGGTTTTAGTTCGTACTGCTTTTAGTTTGTTGATGCTAGAATTTGGCTATTAGAGTGTGTTGAGGTTAATCCCGACTGAGATGGAAGCTCACGGAATCAAAACTCGGCACGGCAAATTTAGGCCCGTATTACGAACTCTTACTCAATCTCGAACTCGGACTTCGACATCATATAACTTGTTGTTACCCGAGTTCTTCCAAACGACACATGTGAGGGTTTTTATGGGGAACTCTATCCGGTAGTGTAACTCCTGCTATTGCAGTGCAACTTCTCTAAGGGGCAGCTATCGAGTAGGGGGGGGGGGGGAGTCTGACGAATAGGCAAAACCATATTTCGAATATTCGCAAAAGAACTATTCGAATATTCGTTCAAAAACAATTTTTTCCCATGATTAGGCTCCACCCCCACCATACCCCCCCCCCCTCACCATATGTTTTTCATTAAATGCCAAAGTAAAGTTTAATTTCATTGACAATGCACGACGAGGCATACATAATTATAACCAAACGAGCAAAAAAAAAATTGTTGCAACATGTTAGATTCAAACCTTCTTCTCCTACCTCCCTTCACTTAAAAGTTGTAAGTACGCAATCCAAAACGCGCCGGACCATTTCCACCATAGTTAGGAAGGGAAGAAAGCGTAGTGGGGACTGATTGGGCTGAGACGAGTCCATGGAAAAAACACACAAAAAAATTCTAATCATGATAAACCAGACAGCAACCCACAATTAAAAGAATGTGGAAAAGCCAGAAAATTAACTGAACAAATAAAACGGCTTTGCCATTTAGAAACAAGGATTAGAGCTCGTATCTCCAAGGAACTCACACCTGTGAATTCACACAAACAAAAAGACGGATTAGAGTTCACTCGGACGAAACTAATTTAAACTCCAATTGAAGGGAATAAAATACTAAAAAGCCTGCATACTACATAAACGAAACACGTCCGCATACACTCTCAGACATGGCCCATTTCAAACACAAATTGCGTTCACTTTTTATATTTCCAAGGAATAAAAACAATCCTTGTTCCTGGAACTGCACAAAATAAACACCATTAACAAGAAAGCACTTGCATGTTCTACACATTACAAACGCACACGCAAAATACATAGCCCTACACACACGAAACAGAATTAAAACGTAAACCCACAGACAAAATCCCAAAACACCTTCACTAATTTACTCACACCCATACACAGACATGGCTTAGTGCAAATGCAAATTGTCTTCGCTTTCTGTTGTTACTAAGGAATAAAAAACAATCATTGTTCCGCGGAATTAGAGTTCAAATTGTAGTTCGTTTCGTTCGAGTCAACTCTAATCCGTTTTTTAGTTGTGTGACATCCCAGCTGTGAGTGCGTGGGGATACGAGCACTAATATTTTTTTTTTTAAACGGCAACGCCGGTTTTTTTTTTATCTGTTTGGTTATTGAAACAAACTTGAAATCAGGTGTAATCAGCGGAAAGTCATGTTGGCTCCACTGTTCCTTCATTTGGTTAGTGAATTCTGGAGAAATACCAGAGTTTTCTGCTTGGATTTTTCCAGCTAAATGGTCCCTTTCGTCGTGTATATACAGTGGGCCAGATAACCTGGTTGGGGTTCCGCTCCCTTAGAGTCCTGGCCCCAAAATCGTGTGGTCTCGTTTTTAAACATTGACTCTGAATGCTGTCAACCAACACTTATCGATAACTCCAAGGCAGCAACAAAAAAATATATGTAGGTTCGTTTCCCTATAGGCCAACATTTCGTCGATAAAAGCGCTTAATTTTGACAGACGGACGAGGTTGACCTGAAAAATGGATTTCATGCACGCGCTATCGTTTGTTAAAGTACAAAATCGTTAAATAAAATGCCCGACTTACTTAACTTGTACTGTTGTTGTTCAACGTATTCGTTAACAAATAAATCATGCTAACATAACACTTTAAAATGGGCAGCTCGTAAAACGGGAAAACAAAATGGCTGCCACGAGAAGGCGAGTAAACATTACGGAAAGCCAAACTGGCTCCATTAGTGGTAAATAAATGCAGATGTAAACATATTTAAGTCCAAAAGGCAACAGAAATGGGTTTGCATCTTTATTTATTTACAAGAAGACAACGGCAGATAGCAGTTTTTACATTTTTGTGTGAGGTGCGTTCATTGAAATTAGGTAAACATAAGTAAACATGGTAAATTCCCTTCAATGCCAGAGCTCATTTTCTTTAAGAATCGTTTTATTTTTTATTGAGCTAATTTTTACTGA
>JAHWFP010065205.1:0-11396 GCA_023313725.1 Lithobius niger
TATTCGAAAGTAGACTGGCACCAGCAGAAATTAGCACTCAAAGGCAGAACGCTTACCTTGCCCAGACTTGCAGTTTATTTTGGTGCTATTCCAGAAAAATATGTGGCTCCGTCTATGAACGCCAACGCTCATCTGGAAAACACTTTCAAAAGCATCCTGAAAGAAGTTAATACTGCTTATAACTTGTCTTGCGATTCAGCCATTCTTATTTTTTTTTGATGACGGTGCTGACTCTACTAACTTTCACTCTGAATTATCACGAGTGAACACTAATAATCCAATCGTTTTAGAATTGATTGGCGAGAAACGATTAATCGATTTCCGTAGCATCTCTGACTCAAACGAGTGCAAATCTCATCTGCTTTCAGCAGGCGAAACAATTTTGATTTCAGACAAAAATCAATCGGAATGGAAGCTACGCATTCCTTTGTTGGCTAAAATTACTGCACCAACAATATGTTTAATATATTGGGTAGGGATCGACCGAATCTACTTTTACCAAATCCGGATCGGGTCCGGATAATTTACAAGATTTGATGAATCGGATCCGGATCCTAACCGAATCCAAAATAAAAACTTTGTTGATTGTTTCAGACCTTTGTATTTTATACAGACTAAATTTTCAGTCTAGCTGAGTAAAGTAGCAAAGTGAGTAAAGTTTAAAGACTCCCGTACCCATTTTTGCAACTTGTTTATTGTTTTTTCACTTATAACTTCTGAATAGTTTATGCTAGCCATTTGAAATTAGCCCCATTGGAAAGCTGGTGAAAAAACGCTTCGAATGGTATATTGAAACGTTGAAAACGGCCAGAAATTAGCGAAGTTATTGAAAACTCGCCCAGTCATTAAAAATTTTGCCGAATCCGAATCGAATCCGAACCCTAAAGATCCGGCTTCAGATCCGGTTCGGATTCGGTCGATCCCTATAGGGGACAAAAAGAAAAGCTGGAAGGTGATTGTGTCAAAATAATTCGTAGGCATGCACAACAAGACTCAAGGCTCCACCAAGCGAAAAGGACACATGCTGCAGATTGATCGGCACCTTTTTGTGGCCCGAATTCTGAATTACACCGAAACCCATTGCTTTCGAGCAAACAACAACAGATTCCGCAAATCATGGCGGAAAACGGAAATAATTGGACAACATCCACACGCGTTGACGAGTAAATGAAGGATTATAGTTTCTGTCAAAGGACCAATTGTTAGAACTAACAGGATCATAAATTGTCAATTTTGAAACACTGGGTTGACCAAAACAAAGAAATGGTGATTAATTCTTCTACAATAGAACCTATATTATTCAAAATAATTAAAAAGTGACGGGGGTTCAAAAATAGAAAATTTCAAATAAAAAACCAGCATATATAGTTAATGCTCATGTTCTTGTAAATGCTTATGTCTACATCAGTTTTGTCTGTTATTGCCCCCCGCCCCATTTTCTCAGTTGGATCCATCAATATTCGCTTTCCTGCATCAAATTTGCAATAATTCTTAAGAACGTGCTCCTTTTGTTTCATGATTTCAACTGTTTCATTTGAAAATGTCGCTGTACCACGAATTTGTAATCAGCTCGCAATGAAACTTATTTTTTTCAGTGTTTGGTTGTATGCAAAATTCACTGCACAGGCCTATTGCTTCACTCGACAGGATCACTACCTGCCAGCAGCGCACATGGCTCACAGCGTACGTTCATCAATAGCATCTCTTCAGGATGAAACCAAGAAATGTATTTGCTGTTCCAAGAATACAAAATTGCAGGTGGATTTGTTGCTTAATTACAATAATTTGTTTGAATGCTGAATGTTGTATTTCAGCAAACTAAACTAGTGAAGCCTTTAGCGCCTCATTATCGCCCCTCCAGTTTTAGGACCATTTTTTTTGCTGAACCGTGTTAAAGCCCCCCTCCCTCCCCTTTACTTTTTTTTTTCTGAAAAGATAAAATAACTTGAGTTCGATAATCGAGATTTTACTGCATACATAGTTCAGAAGCCAAGTTGAATTGTGCATGAGGAGGATGTTTTGAACAATTGTGGGGCTGGACGTTTAGCCAAAGAATGGTATGCGATCCCTGCCCAAAGCACGTTGCTAACAAGGTGTTAAGGTTCTCAAATATGCTAACGTATTACTACCAGTATTAATCCAAATGTAACATTGCAGTCATTCAATAAACAAACTGCAGATTGTTTTTAGAGATAGCAATTGTGCTTGGCCTCTTCCACGATAGTTTTTAGTTTTCCTTTTAGTATGTAGTGAAACATGATAAGCGGTCACCCTCAATAGTTGGGAAGTCAAGTGCACCCAACCTCAATCCTAGCTTTAGCTGATGAGGCTTAGCAATTACGGACGCCTCGAAACACTTTACATTAAATGGGGTTTCTTTTCATTGAGCCCTCTTATACATTATCGGCCATTTTACTTAAAGTATGGTCATTGGTCAAGTCTTATCCAAACGGCCCAAGGCATATCCAGAGGCCACCAGCTCTTTGCACAGCTAGGGCTCATAGTATATTTTCTGGCCTAAATGTCAGTCATTTATATCGCAAATCAACTATTAAAGACTCCTGAATTAATGGAATTAATTTGGCAAATATCAGAGAAAGGCATTAAATAAAACATAACTCATTTCCGCCCTTATCCAGAGAGGGAGTTCAATCCATCACACAAAAGTCACATACGTATGTGATTTGGACTCAGCCCAGTGCAATGCTGTGCCTTTATTCTCATTTATTCATAAATTAGTTTATTAGATCTTAACCAGGGGCATATGTGTTCCCGCGTAATTGCTTCAGCTTGAAAATCCTTGACGTTATTGCGCAAAATTACGGAAATTGCAGAAGTAAAAGTTTTCATGGAAACTCCAAATAATTGTGGAATTTAGCAGATTAGCTAGTTTTAGGCCTTTTTTTTTTTACATTTGGAAGGTGTTAAGAGCTGCTATAGATCTAAATTTAAACTTTTCTGTCAATTTCAAAGCATTAAATTTTACACAAACTATCGTGAACAAGCAGCAATTTTTTTATGGCTTAAAAGTAGGGCATTTTTGAATAGGCACAAAATAAATACCCCCGTCCTCCACAGTATAAGATTCAAAGTTTCTCACAAAAAATAACAATTTGTTCCCGCGGAATATCATTATTAATGGCGGCGATAAAACATTGTCCTTGAATTCATTAGTCTGCAAAATCCAACATAATTGGCAATTAAAACTAATTTTTAACACGTAATCCTTCGTAACTAGAGGATTTGAAGGTGCTTGCACATTGAAACGAAATGCTGAACGTCTATCTAGAAGTTCGTGAATCACACGTCCCGACACCAACTTCCGTCCTGGACCCATCTTCCAGAAAATGGCAGTGCAATACGTTGGGAGTTCCTGATCGTGACTCGCATTGGATAAAAGTCGCTATTATTAATTTTGCAGCGAAATAAAGTTTAAAGTGAAGAAATTAACTTCAAGATTATTTCAAGATTTTAACCTCACAGAAATTTAGTAGCGGGTGGACGTTAGCATTGCAAGGGCGTTTTATAGCAGATCTATGGTAGTATTCATTACGCACTTATCTACTCTTCAGGTAAAATTCTTTTCCTGGGCAAGTTTTCCTGCTGTTTGATAGACTGGTGACTTATCAGTGATCATACCATATTTTCAGTTCTTTCAATATGGTCCTGAAGTAAACTTAAATACAATGGCAAAAGATGCTACTGCTTGCAGCGTACCCTACCCAACAGCACGTAACGGACGTTTTCACACAGGACACACATTTAAAGTGTGGCATCTCAACTGGCTTAATTATTTGACTATTTTTAATAATATGACTTTTATATTATGCGTACTGTTAAAACAAGTGTGTTTTCATTTCGTTTTGCTAATTACGGGTGTGAGTAAATTTGCAACAGAAAAGTCCTGAGTTACGAGCCAAGTTCGAGTATTTAGTGAACACTGCTTGTTTCCAAGTTTTTCTTTGAATTTGTTAGGCTACGAAAAAAAAAATTAATTGTTTCTCAGGCCATGCCTGGTGGTCAAATTTTCCCCTTGTCGATGCTTTTGATTTGCTAGTTCAAGCTAAATTTATTACCGTCACAAGGAAAAGCAATTCAGTTAGCTGAAAATAAGTATTATTTAACCTAAATTAACCACTTTCAGCTCCATAAAATTAAATGTTTTGCAAGTTTTTCCATAAAATTAAAATGCAAGTGTTTTGAGCAGCTGAAAGTAAGACTTGAGTTACTTCCAATAAAATAAAAAATAACATAAAAAGCCTGGTGGCCTAGTTACTTTTTGAATGAAAATACCGAGAAACAAATGTATTTCTTTTCACGGCCTTAACGGTAAAAAGTACTACAAATTATGCTTTTTACTGTGTGGGTGCACGTGTAGAAATGCTTTTTTGTTTTCAGGATACAATTTAAAAAGGTTGGAGTTACTGATGTGCGAAATCAGAACTCTTTTCGAATTGATATTTTGGTATATTAGAAAGTCAAAATCGGCAAAAATTGGCGAAGTTACTTGTTTTGACAAGAATCGAATTTTTCAAGTATCCATGGGACACCATGAACCAAACTGTAATAAAATGGCGTACTCTACTCATATCAGCTCGAACGTTTGGAGTGTCGCACGCCCCTACAGCTAATAACGAAAGACGTGTAATTTACTGAAATTTTGAAAAATCTTAAAATTTTCACAAAAAGAGTTATAAAAATTATTCTTGAAATGGAAGGTAAATATTCACTAATTGTAGTAAAAACATCACTTAATTTTCACAAACTTCTGTAAATGCCGCAACTGCCACAAATTTCCAAAAAAAATCTGTGCAAAATTCACCACGAAAAGTCTTTTTCATTGTAACATAAAACCAAAAATGTTTAATTTTTATAAAAAATAAACCAGTATAATCGACAACTAGCCACTAGAATAAAACTATGGGAGCAGTCTTCACTGATGCAATGTTCAGGTGAGTGCTGTGCCAAACAATGCCATTGGATCAAGGCTGCTTCAGTGAGCATTCTATCATCGCCAACCACGTACGTGAGGCATATTTGTGTGGGTTTGGCTGCAATCCTGTTGTACACCAATAATTTCAAACTCCATTGCTCTTTTTGTTAACATACAAGACAATGGAATCGCGTTGTTGAATTCAACTGCCAAATCCATTCCGCAAAATTGTACCGTCATCGCACCAAAACACAATGCAAAATCGAGGAAATTGTAAAAATCAAAGCAAAAATAACGAATGCTTTCTAGTGCGCGAGTCCTGAGAATTATATTATCAAGACAATAATTACTAAGCGGCTTCATTTTTGGAAGGCCAGTGGACGCACGCCCGGTATATCTTATAAAAAAAATAGCAAAGAACCACAAATATGACTTTTTTAAAACATTCATTTACTATTTTTGTTTTCACAATAAAGCTTTTTAAAGTCATTTATAAACTACTTCAATTTTTACAAGACACATAAATGCAACAAGGCAACCTCAGCACTGGAAGCATCTTTTGCTCACATCTTCACCAATTTACAAGTGCCATAATCACTTTTATGCAGAAAGATTTATACAAGATAATTCGCACATATTTCAAAATTCATAAATGTACGCAAAACCTGCTCGAATATTATCGCATTTGCCCAATCCTTCCTTTTCTCTCCTCTTCTAGTCGCAACCAAGTCCGTAGTCACGGGAGAAGAATGATGTCATTTGTTGAAGGGGGGTGAAGGGCAGTTTTGCACATCCTAAAATACACAAATCAACAAGTGTTCAGTTGTGTAAGCCATGCTTCCTAAAGACAAGGTTCTATTGCATTCATTTGTTATTAAGGACTACATTACAGCCCGTCTAAAGACGGGTGATTTTAGTATAACAACATTCTAAAATGATGTGGCTCCTTTTGTTTTGCGGTCTGTCCCTCCCTCCAACCCTTGCCTTTCCCACCAAGCTTCCCCAAGTGTTCATAAAGGTGACGCGGCACACCATCTTATCGAAAGAACTTACCCACGAATCCAAGATACTCTAATGCCTTCAAAATGTTACGCTCGCACAATAACAATCTGCGGGATTTAGTTTGCACACATTCCAAAAATGTAAGACAACACAATAAACCAACTTAACTTTAATAGGTTGCCACAGATTCATTTACTTTCGATCCAGTGTCCTAATATGGAGCTGCAATGGAATACGTTACGCAACACCTATTTTCTATTACTTCCCCCACCACCCCAAGCAAAGTGTATTGCTTAGAAAGTCATTCGTTGGGGCCCCCCCCCCCCCACGTAATACAAATTTTGTTGGGCCGCCTAATTTTCTTTAGCATAATACAGCACCATTTTACTTGTATTGGTAATCAACAATTATTCCCAAATTAATAATATTAAGACGTGAGTAAACTGACGAAACTATCTCTCTTGTGCGTTTAGTTAAATGATGGGGATAGATTGATACATAGAAAATAAATTGAGTGACGTTAATTTATACATAATTTTATACTGTTAAAAATTAAAAGCTTAATTTACATTTTCCGGCGCATGTCAATTTTATACCTCTCCCCAGGGCCGTGTTTAGCGGGGAGGCAGAGCCCCCAAAGAAGACAGAACGGGGCGTAAAAAAACTTATCCACTCTCAATTTGTTACAACTGATTTTTTTTTATCGTTTTCGTTTTAATGATTGGACTGTATTCATAAGTTGTGGTTGGGGGATCGCTGTAGGGGCGCGTAAAATAGCGTGGTGGTATCGTAAAATTGCTAGTCACCCCCTGCCCCATCAGAAAAAAATCCTAGCAACAGTCCTGCCTCTCCCATCTCTTCGTTGAGACTCCCATGAAATCCCTTTATTCAAATCACCGGCCAACTTTTAGCATCTCCCATTATACCTAGCACACATTAATACATCAACTGTTCGTTAACTTACTCCCCCTTCTTAGTAATGGCCGTGCCCACAAGCTGATGAAATGATAGCGGCGGACTCGTCGCACGACGTCGGTGTACTAAGAAAAATGTCCCGATTACAATAAACAAGCTGCTCACTAGGCCCGTTGTATACTTTAAATCTGTTATTTATTAGAACTGATCAAACGGAATTAAGTTACGTTCAAGTAAGCTTCTCAGATTTTTTCTCGCACCTATTAACCCTGTCATGTTTGGTTCCAGTTTTTCCACTTCTTTTTTTGCAGCATTCGCATTCGGCTTGTGTCGGTATCACCATGCAGCGCTGACACGTACACCAATTTGTGTGCCCTACTCTGTCAGCAACGTCCTCTTCCGAACTACAAGAAACGGCATCATCAAACGAAGTTCCTTCTGCTCGTGCAGGTTCGAACAGAAATCCATCAGACGACTTTAAAAAAAAAAAATTAACTGCTAAGAGAACTGTCCGAACAGCACAGCAACACTGACCAGCTACGTGCCGTCTGCCACACGTTTGAGCTACCCACAGCTCTCAATCGGCAAGAGCTCCGCTATGCGCGCGAGCTATCTCAGTTGGCTGCATGTCGCAACCGAGCCTACCATCTACCGGCATTAATTTCTGCGCGTTCCAGCAAAACAATGGCGGCCCCCAGATCTTGTTTTGGTGATACAGTAATGAAATTGTTGCATCGGACATACGTAATGTGTTGCTACCGCTCGTTTTGCGTCAAATTGTCGTGTTAGAGGCCCCCGAAGGTAAGATATTAAAGTAAAAATCGATGTAATTGCCATTTAATCTAAAATAAATGCATAGACTACATACTGGTTTCACAATATTGCAAAATTTTGAAAATTATTTTTTGAAATAAAGCAGTAGGCTAATCAATGAGAAATCCTTCAACTAGAAAAATATTTTTTAATTGATTAACCTAATGAGTGCTTTGTTCGACTGTTTCAAAAAACATTGCAAAAACAGTTTTGTAGCCTACATGCAATTATACTATACTGGTACTCTTAATTACGTAAGACTTCTAAGTGTTGAATGTAAGAAAGTAATGTGAAACAAAGCGAAAATCAACACCATGGCTGCAACTTATAAGGGGAAAAAAATAAACAACTTTATTTCGTTTTTGTGTGTGAATTACCCGTTATCCGGTACCGGCGCGGATCCGGAACCTAGATCCGGAACCGGTCCGACACTGACATCAAATTATCTGGAACCAACCCGGATCCGGCAAAATGGTATCCGGTCGATCCCTACTCACAATCCTTCCAAACCCAGCGAACTTCCAAAATTCAAAACTGATGAAGAATCATCCACTATAAACAGTGCCAACACCAGCCTGGAATGCTGACTCAAGGCCTACTGTGATGTGAAGAGGAGGGAGTTTTGAATTCTGGAAGTTCGTTGGGTTTGGAAGGATTGTGAGTGTGGGTGCTAGTGGCTTAATGGCCTGAAGAAGCCAACCAGAAAATGCTGTCAAAAATTCGCAAGTTTTGAGGTGAAAAACTATTAAAACCTTTGATTTTTTTTTTTTTTTTGGTTTTGCGTGATCGAACTGTGAGTAATATTATGTTACTTTTACTTAGGCAAAGCAGACTACTGCAGGCTTCCGCCAAGTTTTTTTTTTAAATTAAGAAAATTATAATGTTAATCCAGCCTCAGAATTTGTTTTACCTAGATAGTATGTGTAATCAAGATAATTTGTAAAACATTATTTGAATACAATGTTCGTGCCACCCCAACACTTTGGTGAGCAACTGCAAGGATATAAGATGTTACCTTTGCTTCTTACCTTTATTGACAATAATCCTAAAGTGTCATCTTAGCTACATTACATCGTACTATTGTAGAACCAGGCCAACCTGCGAATGAAAAGTAAACCATATTGTTCAAATAAGCAAGGTCACTTACGACTTAGTTAAAGTAAAGCGTAGGGACCGACCTCCCCCTATGCACCATAGAGGCAAAAAACAATTATGACTCCTTTACAATACAATACTGCGGCCTTTATTAGCTGCAGGCCCTTTACTAAGGTTTTCTCCTGACACTACCTCTACTGTACTTTCACTTGAACAAGTAGTTAGTTGGACAGCACCAATCAATTTTAGCAAAACAGTCTTAATACCACGATAGTGGCAATTGGCTCAATTTTCATCAATTATACTAACCAATATTATCACTTTCCATCAACCGATTTTTTCCATTTCAATTAAAGCAGCAAGTGTGTTCCAGTTTGTCCAGCCCAAGTTTATCATAGTAACGGCGGAAATTTTAATTCACGGGACTACAAACAGCAATATAAGTGGGTTGATGATGTAAAGGGTGTTGTTACACGGGGTTGCACAGGCAGTTTTTAGCATTCTTTCTGATTTCAACATTGCGAACAGTTTAAAGTTACAACAACAATGTTGAGAGGTTTTGGAGCGGTACCTTCAGTCAGAGAAAAGAAATTCAAGGGTAACTACCCTAACATTTGTAATTTGTAACGCGATAAGCCTGTCATGTGTGATGTTGCAAAAATCATTTGAATTGGAAGAACTCTTAAATCTACAGACCTTTTTGTTTTAGTTTCAAGTTATGTTTTGAATGAATTTATTCATTTATCGTCTGCGACTTCCTCGTTGCATAGATTTTTCCGTCATGAACATTTTTAGTAGGAGGTCGTTTTCTTTCAGTATGGGGAAAGGTATGTTTACTGTACAACAGGTATAACTGGTACATGAAGGTCAGGAGTTTCAGCGTTCAATATAATACGGTTGGTTTTTTCCCAAATCTAATCCCTGTGAGCAAAAGTTTTTCATTTCTTTAACTACGGCAAAGAAACAATGCTAGTTCATGGAAACCAACACAACAAAATAGGGATGTACCGAATATTCGTTATTATTTGGCCTATGCGGCCAAATATTCAAGTATTTGGTATTAGGCCGAATATTGATTTTAGCAAAATAACAGTATTTGGTATTCGGCCAAATATGATTTTGGCTGAGTAGTGGTATTCGGTATTCCGCCAAATAGTGTTATTTGTTTGTATTCGGCGAATATTGCTTTACTATATATTTTTACAATTGTGTTAATGTAAGAATGTTCACCTAAGCATTTAGTTTTTGGTTTGTGAAGAGTTGTCTTCTGAAATTCATAAAAAATGGAAAAATGATCAAATACTTTTAATTTACAGGTATTTGGCCAAAGAATTCGGTATTCGGCAGTTTAGGTTAAATAAAAAAAATGCTTTGTTTTACAGGTGCGTCCGCATCTCCAAAAATCGTGCACGTCATTTTTTTTTATGACTTCGCTTAGCCATAGAAACAAACAGCGCACGAGATCCACCACAATTTAGCGCAACATGTAACATGCAGAATGGCAGATGACAGTTCTACTCTCTCTGTTCCCCTACCTAAGTCAATAGTGTATTTTACCAAAGGCTAAAAATAACTATGACCTCGATAAATTATGACCTACCAAAAAAATTTTTTTCTCCTGTACAGGGTGGGCCACAAAAAACTGACGACCCAAGATTTGTTAAGTCCACCTTTTCTAGTTAGCACCCATCAGAAACAGGATAGGACAGAAATCAACTCTAATAAAACGGGAAGACGTCTGTCCTCTCCTAGTTCTGAGGGGTGCTAACTAGAAAAGTTGGACGTAGAAAATGTTGGGTCGTCAGTTTTTTGTGGACCACCCTGTACAACCTAAATTTTGGCATTAAAAATAAATTCTGCCCGCCCGCATGTTGCTTTTGAGTGATAAACTCCTTTAAAACAAGGTACTTTTTTTTGTTGCTCGTAACAGTTCTATATTCAGTATTCGGCAAGTCAAGGGGACGTGCGGGTCGAAAAAATTTCGGCCCAAAATTGCTAAATTTAGATGAGCGCACAAACTACTATTTTGAAATGTTTTACTTCGTTTTTTTTTATGTCCAGATGTGTTACACCTACTCTAAATGTATTAAAAACTTATTTTAATAGGACCTACTCTGTTTATTATGCCTCAAATCTTGCTTTTCTGATCGCGTTTATAATCAAAAATCGGCATTTTGCTGTTTTTGATCATCGATTACAGACGAACCGCTGCACGTAGCGCCGCCATCTTGGTATCGACGGGAAGCTAGATTTATCCTCTACCCAGGCCTCTTCTCACATCTAACCATGAAAAATTGTGAGTCGGCCAATCCCAACGATTCTTCTATAGTGTTTCGGCTAGTTTCAGCCGGCTTTCCAAGCGCTTCCGAATGGCCACTGCTGATTGGCTGCTTGCGTCAATGCTGCGCTCTCATTGGCTGTGAGCAAATCCAATATGGCGGAGCCGTTCGATTGAATTTCTGCGTTATGAGACCGTTTTAGCTGCTGCAATTTTTTAGTTTTAACAATAGGGAATGTGAAATTCAGCGTTAAAAATCAATTTAAAGGTAAAAAAAAGACGTCCTAAAGAGACCAGAGGGCATAAAAAAAAATCCTGGTGCGGAAACAGTAGATTTGGAACCTGCTTTAGAGCCAACTA
>JAHWFP010065230.1:0-10201 GCA_023313725.1 Lithobius niger
GAATGCAGAAAAGAATGCTGGTTTCTCCCCTATCGCTTACCCATAATTTACTACGAATTAGCGGTGCGGTGGAGATGGTGTAGGCTTACCCTTTCCGTGTTAGTCCCATGTCAGGTCTTTTTTTTATCTATATCGTCTGGCTATTACCAAACTGCTTATTCAATAGAAGGATGTGTAAATAGGTCAAGTTGGTTGGTCAGTCTCTCTCTTTTTTCCATATTATCGTGGACACACCAATGCTGTGCTCTTTTCCGTCTCCAATTGTACGCGCGTCAAGAAACGCTTGTACATGGACGGGGGCGTTAAAACGAAAACAACAATGGTGGTAGCCTTGGCGGGCGGGAAGTGGGGCAGGGAGGGAACAAGAGGAGGTGAGAATTATCAAGCCAGTACAAACTTGTAGTGTGGGCCAACCCTGGCATTCACGAAAAAGTGTGAAAGTGTGAAATCAAACCGTGCGCGAGGCGTGGTCAAGTCGAGGTTGTCATGGTGCGGTTCGGCCATAACATACGTTGAATTATTACGTGTGAAACAGTAATGCATGAGCTACTGTAACATCAACCAGCTCGTTTTTTAAACTGACAAGACATATCAGAAATGCTGTAGTATTGTAAAGGAGTGAGGCAGGGTTAATCCAGGAATTAAAACCACAAACCTCCGAGCATGACAAGAGCCAAGAGAATGTCTGTAAACAGAATAGATTCCCGTAATTGCTGAAGGAAGTCTATTAGCGTGCAAGTCCTCTCATGCTACCCTGACTAGGACTTCTGGTTGGAAGACAAATAAAAGTTTATTTGTTGAGTAAGTTAGCAAAATTGTAAAATAGGGCTTCTGATATCCTGATACTGCTGATATCTTACCAACATTAAGTGACAACAGATACATATAACTAGCAAAACATTATTGCAGAACTTTATAGCGTAAATAACATTAGGCATAGGCTGATATATATGGTAGTAGGTTATACAATAGGTCTGAATGTAAAACAATTGATTGAGGGTGCCGTGACAGCATCGTCAGGTAAAGCATTCCATTCATATAGTTAAGGTTACTTTTCTAATTACTGTTCGGACACCATGACCACCAGTCGATGACCTGAAAACAATACTACAATTTGGTAGCTTTTAAAATGTTCAGCCAATTTAAATTCACTTTCTGTTCCAGTGGCGTTTTGTATCGATCATACGTATAGCGAGCACATTGTGTGTTAAGCGCACACTCGGTCACATTTTTTTAGTAGCTTCCGGCAGTTCTTTTTGGGCTTTAGGGCGTTTATTGTTCCTGCATGAAGTGTGCTGGGGCCCCCCCCCACAGTTCTGATTGTGCACTGGCAGAGGTACCATGTTGGTATTGTGCATTCGATTAATGATGTATTGATGTACACAAAATGTACTTGTGCGTTCTATTTCCTTGCGCTCGTATCGTATACCTATGCCATCCAATATAATTCATTTAAATTAAAGGTACAGAAAATAAGGTTAATGCATTAAACGTGTGGCCTCAGTGGGTTCCCAAGTGGTAAGTGACAGTTGATTGTAATCATATTGAAAAATAACTATAAATAGCGGCATGCAAGTGTTGCGTGATGAAGTCGGGATGCAAGCAGACTATTAGTCTGTTCAATGAAGCACTGTATTTAGTAATAAAACTATTTATAGGGCGGTATGTATAATTAAGCAGTTGCTTCAGTTTGGTTGTTGATATTGTTGATCCTTTCAGTACGCATCTGTTTAGTTAATGTTACTTATTGTTCCGTTTACAACCATTTCGCTGCGGGCCAGACCCAGAAGGTAATGGCAATAAGGGCTGAATCCTTAAATGGATATTCTGTAAAGTTTGTGTGATTTTACTATTTTATTAGCGGTTATGATACGTAAAATAAACACGGCACATTCTGGTCATCTAACTCGTTGTGAATGGAAGGCTCACTCGCTGCGCGCTACAGATGTTTTAGTCTGGATCAGTCAAGGCGGATGGAATATGACATTTTTGTTTGAGCTGTTGCAGATCAGACTTCGGGGGAGGGGTCAGATGGCCTTATGGGTTTCTTCAGGGCTAACCTTGGTGGCAAGACACTTGTACTCTTTCCTAGAAGTGCCACCCCTGTAATGCATACTGTTGTAAATTAAGAACTTTGGGAAAATGGAGAAATGGGGCTTTCTCATAGCCTTTGAGAAAGCCCCCTTTCTCCATTTTACATAGTTTTTAATTTTACGACAGTATACATTACAGGGGTGGTAGCGAATGTATAATGAATGTCCCTATATTTTATGAAAATAACATATGTAACCCTATCATTTTAGACATTCACTGCCATAATGTAATTGTTATCACTGTTTTTGTAAAGTTGTCACATTTATTAAGGTATTACTGTAAAGAATTGATGTACACTTGCATTGTTTTGTTTTACACAGAAGACCACAAACGTGTAAATAAAAAAAAAATAATAAATAAAAAGCAAAAATAAATTTTTTTTGAAAATGCTAACCAAGTACAGAAGTTACAATTGTTTGCTCATTTTGTAGGACAAATGGTAAGGGAAACTGGCAGGGGTAATGCGGTGTGAAAAAATGAGAAAAATGTGAACATGCAAATGCTAATGATTAAAAAAAAACGTGAGAAATGTGACAAAACGTGGAAAACGTAGTGGTGATGTGAAAAAGTGCAAAACTCGCAAATTCAAGTAAATAAATCAAATTATCTGCCGTAATTTTAGGCCCGGATTAAGTCTGAATTATAATTTGTTACACATTATGTTTGCAGAAAACTGACTTCATGACGCCACGTTTCCTTCCACTACAAGTGCAAAAAAACACGTAAATATCTTGACCATAGACTATAACCGTAATTGTGTAGAGTCTACACGTGTAATATCCACATGTTTTACACTCTTAGTGCAAGAAAACGTAGCTTCATACAGTTAGTTTCCTACAAACATAGTGTGGAACAGACTATAGCAGAAGACAGAATAAATTAGGGACTCGAACTACTGCAAGAAGCAATAGAATAGCAAGACTTATGTGATATGGAAGCAGCACAATGCTTTTCTTCAATGTTCAAAAATGTAGACACGAGCAGCTAAACTTTTGTTATGAATTTGTGAAGTCCGATTTGTTGAAGTTGTGGTTTTAAAATCTTGTCGTAGGTAAGTTATTAGTCTGTTCGTGTATAGGGTAGAATTATTAACGTTGTGAGTGTAATATCTATATTATATAACACGCTTAATTGGGATGAGATGCACGAAGCGTAGTTAGCAAAGTTGAGATGCGATGCATGGAGCAGGTGCATTCTTGGCACGGGAGAGGCTGAGGAAACCAGCTAGTAGACCGCCATATGTTACGCAGGGTATACAGCTCGTTATTTATATTGCAACAAATTCTAAAGGCATGCTGAAATAGCAAATATAAAAATACTATAATTATGAGAGAGATATTACGAAGATAGTGCAGAAAAAATTGTATTTGAGAATTGTGATTAGTGGTGAGACACACCACAGGTCAAGAAGAATTGTTAGCGATGCAAAAGATTAAAAGGAGTTACACGAAAAACGTGAAAAAGAAATGTGATGTAGTATGCGAAAATTAAGGGGAAAAAAAAGAAGAAGAAAAGTAAGAATGTCAAAAAATGGGAAAAAAGCAGGTACCGATGGCAGGACCTCAGAATGGTCAGAGAGGACCTATATAAACCTATATATTTTATTTTGGAGCCAATACTTTTTTTGTGTACGTGGTCTTGAAAGGGATGGAGTGTGAAAGAAAAAGAAGGGGGTGGGAATTTACAGTAGAAAAAGTCTGTTTATGATTGATATTGGCCTTGTGACTTGGGGGATAACCCCCCCCCCAAAAAAAAAAATTACAATGAGGAGTCCACTCTTACTCCCCCTCCCCCCATTTGTGGGCAACACTCCTGCTCTTTCCCTTCTCTCCCATCCTCCTGCATGAATAAAAGACGGGAAAGCCAAAGGCTCATAAGAAAAAAACCATGTTGCTCCTGCATGAACATGTAAATGATTTAACCTTAGTTGGTATTTTTGGGAAATGTTCTCAAATTGTTTTGTAGTATTACAGTCCAATTGCTAGTTACCGAAACATTGTTTAACTTTACTACTTTGCAGTTCTGAACAGTTTGTGTTTTTTTGTGTCTTTTTCAGACAGATCAGTTCTGATATGGAACACGAAAGATTTTACGGGTAAAGATCACAAGTAAGACAACTTACTATTAAACTAATTTCGCTGATTTATAGGATTCGTTTTACAAACTTTAATGGCAAAAATGTGTGTGCACAAAGAATATTGCCGCTTTCGTGGCACGTTCCTTTGCTGTTACCATACTTGTATTTGCTATTTCAACCATACTGTTATGATTGCCCAGTGTTTGTTATTGGAACTATTTCAACGTTACGTCGATGCATGAAGATGAATTTGACTAATTTTAGGCCTGCATCTTGACTTTCTGGCCCTATACAGCTACACATTTTTTTTTTAAAAAGGAAGCTCTACGTAATGACTTTCTTGTTATATATTAAAATAAATTTAGTGATTCGTTACCAACAATTTCGAAATAGAGTATGTGTGAAAATACCTAGGCATTATTATTATTTTTGTCTTCAGGTAAACTGAAGTAAGGCCGCTGAAAATTAATTAAGTGCTTCTCAGGAGTAGTACTAAAAGAAATTTACGCGTGTGGGCAGCATTGTTTGTTTACCAAACAAAACTTCGTCTATGGTTTAATGCCAGGTTCAGCCACGTACAGTTCCACATTAGATACAAGTGTTTTGTTAGGTCCAAGCTTTTAGTTGTAATGCGACTCTTAGATTCATTTCGAAGTGAACATGTCATTGGAGCAGCGGGTGGATATGGTCGTCGGCTCCAGAAAGTATTTGATGATAGCATTGATACGTGATCGTACATTTTTTTAAGACTATGGTATGGCATAAAAAACGTTGCATGCCTGCGCCGAAAACCCATACGCTCCTGAGAACCACTAAATCCTCAGATTTAGAATTTAATTGCCGAGCAAATAATCTGTGATAATGTCAACATCACACGAGATCATGAAATTACCATATTGCAGTACCGCCCATCTGCAGTTCAGAAGATACTTTTACAGACTTCTGGGATGGAAAATATCAAAATACTAGCTGTGTATCAATATTTTTTACATTTTTTTTTTTATTCTGAATTAAAGGGCTAAATTTCCGTTTTGAAATTTTGATTTCACTTTCTTCAAAAATACTTCCCTTTAATTCTAGCTTAAATGTGCTTATCTTAATGCTTATTTCCCCAAATTTCCCCAAAATGAAAACCAATAAGTGCTAGTCAGACTCTCCACCATTGCTGTCAATCCAACAATGCTTCTTGTCACTTTAACGCTGTCACTTTAATGCTCTGTTAGGATTAATTTCTTTGCTTCCCTGTACAACTTGTATTTTTACAGAAAGAGTGCATTGTAGAGCAAGCTTAAATTTTTATAGCCGACGAAAATATACATTACGTGTTTTATAGCAGTTTCCCCCCTTTTGAGCATTATTCCCCTAGAAGTTTAAAAGTTGTCTTCCCTGCCGGGCTCGTACGGTGCTGTGCATGCGCAGGCTTGGGCCAGCTCCAGCGCAGCGTCCTGTCAGCATCATTTCTCCTAGGGCAATCACCACGCGTGGTCGTTCTTTAGAGCATCCCCATTCGACGTTCCGCTCCCAGCGTTCCACGTTCCGCATACCGCCGTTCCGCGGATGGAGGATACCTCTGTTCCTACCTCCTTGGCGGCCGTTCCGCTCTCCACTGGTACCTCGAAACCAATGGACAGCTGTCATGGGCAGCTCTTCTTTACGTTTTCCGGGTTCATCTTGTTCTGAGGACGTTTCTCTGGAGTCCCTCGCATCTTCAGTTCCCCTGTGTTCCCATTCTGCACGCACCCTTTCTGCCTCCTGCCGGTTTCTCGCCGCCATTACAAGACCTACCAATCTCCTCATTCAAGGATGATCTTTCTTTGCCCATTCGGGTTCGTCACGTCCACTTACCGTTCCTCTGGAATCCCACACCATTCCGCTAAGCTTTGGGCCTGTTGCATCGTCCACCCAAGATTCTAAGCCACCCTTACCCATACCAACTCCGGCGCACAAAGCCAAGTCTACATGGGACGTTCCTCCTTCCAGTTTGGCACAGCACATAATTGAACCTACAATTCCCCGTCAACCATACATCTCACAGGCGCGAGCTCGACGTTCCGGTCGCATCCCCGTGACTCGTTTCTTCCTCTACAAGCATCCCATCAACCACCGTCCGCAGTTTTCCTGCTCTCCTTTCTCATTTCCCGGCTGAAAACCATAGAGGAGCCTTTCGAAGGTTTGGTTCAGCTGTGGTGCCTCTTCACCGGTCTTCGTCCCTCCGACATCTCTGCGTTTACCATACCCGTTCCAGACCTTCAACTGCTCCTTTTGCGTCCCTGACTTTGCCAACGTCCCATCTCAAAACTTGGTCCTGGTCCCTCATCTCCCAAGGCTGTCTACATGGATCCCGTATGTAACGAACAACTCCCTTATGATGTACACTATACAGTCCTAGGCTCCACGTCCCCGGACTTTCTAGCTTTATTACCTGGCTTTCCTCCAGTGCTACGTTCCCTTTCTGTTACCATTCCGGGTATCACTCCTCTCGTTCCGTGCCGTCCCTCATCTTCAGCTAAGACTATCCCTTCTCCGCCAACACCGGAACGATCTTCTCGTCCATCATGCACGGATGTCATCACTCCTCCAACGGTTCCTTTCTCTCCATTCCATGCTGTGTTGCCCGCAACCAACCCGGCAAGACAGACTGAAGCCTGTGAATAACACGTTCCTACCTTCCCGTCCCACTTCACCATCGTATCAACAAGGGGACCCTGAATCCGGCGTGAAGAAGACACGTACATTTTCGATAGCTCGAAATATCGTTCCTAACAAACCGCACCGTTCCCATGACACAGTTGCAGGACCACCCTGTTCCTACGAAACTTTGCTCCACCACGCCAGATCATTCTTCAAAAAAAAAAGGAAAAGAAGAAGGGAAGACAAAAAATGCTGATGAAAAACAAGGGACAGGCCCCCATGACATTTTCCCCTGTCCACAACCGCCTCTGATTACAACTACCGCAAGCCTTCATCACGAGGACTTCACGTCCCACTTAACCACGTTCCCTTGTGGAACGTCCTACTATAGCCATCCCTTTTCGCACCACATCCTGCGTTCCCCCCCTGACAAGAGTCTACATTCCGTGCCTACTACCATCACCTACACTCGCCGGCGGGCGCCACCAGCTGCAGGCCTGCCGCTCCCTCCGAATTCAAACTTCTCGCACCCAAGCAACTGTCACTCACCGTCAGCCACTTCAGCGTCATGGACGAATCCTCGTCTGCCGATGGATCAATTCACAACCAAGAAGAACGTTCTGTTCCCCGGCCAGTTTTGACACCGAATGCTCCTTCTCCACCACCATGTAAATGTCCGGGATTCACGGGGACCAGCAAGAAGCCACACTTCGACCCCCCTCCCCAAGTTGCCAGATCCATAGGTCCTGTGACGGCATCACGAAAAAATGTCGTATCTGCATCTCTATCTCTCCCACTACATGGACTATCATTAGAAAAAAAACCAGCGCCTTTCAAAGCAACATGCAGAATGTGCGCGCCGCCAACGAGCCGCCGCCGTTCCTCAAGCGGACGCACGAAAACAACGTTCCTCGCCGACCACGGTCATTTCAAAGACAAAGGCTTCGAAACGAGCAGCGTTCACTTCCGTTCCTCATCCTCGTTCCCGAAAAAACCTGCGACGTCCATCAACAGACACAATTCCAGCAATAGCCGGAACTTCTGATGTGCATACTGTAAAATCTAGCATTCCCACTGCCAAGTCAGTGTGAATAAAGACGGCTCGCGTTCCTCTTGCTCAGCCCGTGCACCATGGCTCAGCTACCATTCCAGATAAAATCAAGATGAAGGCTTCTCCGCCCAGTTCCACCGCCAGCGTGACTATCCTCTCCAAACGCCCTGCATCGCCAGCTCTGCTTCCACGTTCCGACACGGCGCCACAAGAAACTGATCCTCCTTCTGGACTAGTCCCATTCCTGGCAGCTTCTGTATTGCGCGAAGCGCTTACACGAGGCATCCATCTGTCCGCCGGGGAAGCTGAAGATCTGAACTACAACGTAAACTTCGTTCTCACGTTTGCTGAGAAATTTGCCATGGAATATGCAGTTCTACGTTACGCCTTGACCGAACTTCCTTCCCTCAGACAGGCAACCGAATCTGCCAATACGTTACATGCCGAAAATGCTACCCTATGAGCATCAAATGAAGCCTTAACCAACGAACTAGAAATCGTCAATCGACGATATTACTCAATGAGGATTAATTAAGCTCTGCTGAGAACTCCATCATTCCTTGCTCTCCCCAATTCCATCGTCATTACCATGGCGGGCATACTATTGTGTCTGTTCCCGGACACGCCTTGCTCATAACGCACCCACAGCATCGGTTGTTCCTTTTCCCGGACGCCAAGCCTCGGCAACACCACAGCGTTCTCCGTCCGTTCGTGAGTTACACGAAGACGCACCTTCACCTTTGCCATCTGCATTACACGATCCATCATCCACTGCTGGACGTTCGTCGTCGCCTTTGGCCGATCTACACATAATTGCAACAAAGACCACGAAACCTGATACCAGTTCTCATACCGTTCCCAACCGGACGAGCGTTCACCAATCGTTGCAACGTTACCATCCGCCACAACAGTGCTTCTTGATCAACGGACCATCGAATCTTCGACTGCTTCAGCACCAGTTTCTCGACTTCTCAGTCCAGCCTGCACAACATTCGCCACGGGCGATTCTGCGGACGCTACTACCACGCTCGACGTTCAAGATACACCTCTTTCCATTTCCGGCTGTACTTTCCCCTGTCTCATTCTGGCGAGAGACTACCCAATCTCCGCTTCTGTCCCGCATAACATATTACTCTGTGTGGCAATTTGACAATGCCCCATCGTTCGTGCCAGTTTTCTCACGGGATAAACCCACACACGCCGACTGCTTCCAGGGACCTACCTTGCTCCCCATGTCGTGCCAAAGCGAAAGGGGTAGCCCTTGGATTCAGAATGATCCCATAAAAACTTTCACGTTCCGGCCCCTATAACAACTCAAATTTCTGCGTTCCCTTCGACAGTCCTCTCCTGCATTAGAGAAGGAAGATTGCTCCTTCCTTCACATCCTTCGTTCCTCTCAACTTACTTTCCTGACCATTCTGCTAATCCCCATTGGACATCAAAAATAAAAAAAACTACAACTAAGATTTGGAACGACATAAAGCAACATACGCCATACATAAAAATTCCAACAGGCACTTGCAAAGACTTTGCCTTTCGTCTACGTTCTGGGCCCTACATGGCCAGAAGCCTTCATTCCGTTCCTTCATTTCTTCATCTACCCAACGTTCCTTTCTTGGTGTCATGTTCATCATCATGGAAAGATCTCAAGTCATCTTTCTTCCCACAAGGTGAGCTGTTTCGATATGTGAATTTGATTACTTACCTTGTACCCCTTTGATGTTAAGACCCCTGCATGCGGTATACAACTATTATAATAACATAGAGCAACCTGTATTTCTCAATAACCTCACCTCTTACAACCAAGCTGCTCGTCCTCGAGTCTCGCTATCTTTCTGACTTGATCGGAACGGTGAAATTGATTGGGGGAACAGGTGTATCTTCATCAGGAATTAAAATTCCTTGGGGGTGCCGGCTCGTACAGCCTTGAACCCAGCCATCCACCCAGGTGACAATGTCTGCTATAAAACAGGTAATGTATATTTTCGTCGGCTATAAAAAGACTAAAATTGCAGGGCCCGAACCTGCTTAATCTTAGTTTTTATTGCCTATCCGAAAATATACATTACCTAAATTTCCGCCCAAGCCTCCCCTCCATGAATTAGGTTCTGGAATGTGGAGAAATGATGCCAACAGGACGCTGCGCTGGAGCTTATATAAGCTGGCCCAAGCCAGCGCATGCGCAATACTGTATGAGCCCGGCAGGGAAGACAACTCTCAAACCTTCTAGGGGAATAATGCTCAAAAGGGGGGAACTGCTATAAAACAGGTAATGTATATTTTCGGATAGGCAATAAAAAGTAAAATCAAGCAGGTTCGGGCCCTGCAATTTTAATCTTTTTAGGTGG
>JAHWFP010065234.1:0-15734 GCA_023313725.1 Lithobius niger
GGACATGCCTTTAAGGCCATGCCTCACCGCACCGTTTTGTCCGTTACGTCCGTCATCCTACGCCTCAAATGCAGCCCAGGGCAATTTTACAGAAACTGAAGAGACAGTTTTAACGGAGTCACGGTGGTAGTCGCATTAGTCGCATTAGTGTATTTTCAATAATGTTGTGGAGTAGCCCATATTCTTCGTCTAAGCACAAATTGTTGCAGTGCCCTAACTATACGGGGAAAGGTAAACGAAGCATTTACCTTTGAAAGTCAACTTTTTTTTCACAGCCAGTAATAAAACCAAAAACCAAGCTAGGCTATATATATATAACAATATTTACTTTGCACAGCCACTGTGTAAGAAAAAACATATTTACTCTCTCCGCCTCTTGCTCTAACTGATTCAAATGTGCGTCGCTGGAGTTGCTTCGTTTATGTTTGTTTTGGGTAGCTAATATGCCCTCAGTATATCTACGTTAAAGTTAAAGCTCCTGTCATTCACGCCTTCATGGCACAGGTAGGGCAAGCATCAAATTTGTTGCCTGAAACTCAAACGCAGTTTGAGTGATGACGCGAACGCTAAAAATTTATTTGTTCTAACAGAACTGAAACTTGTGTTTGTTCATTTGTTCTACTTGTCGGTTGTTCAAACTAGGATTTAAAAAAAAGTAATTAAGTCAGCCGACATTAGCAACACACCAAATACCGTACTAAATTACAACAGAATTGTACGCAGTTAGATAAAGGAAAATTGTAAAAAAAAAATTGCAAATACTTGCAAATACAATAATGTTGGTTTTAATTCATCGTCTTTTCCAAACTCTGTTTTTCACCTCGCTTAGAACACATTTCAATTGCTTAAGCAATAATTTGTTGGTTGATAAAAAGTATACTAAGCACCTCAACGGATAAAATACATGATACCTTTTTTATGTCGAAGATTTCATTACCAAAGATTTGAAAAGTAAAAATAAAAATGATTACAACAAATAAAATACAGCGCAACACAACTGGGACTGTTTAACAGGGAGCTGCCATATTGCCTAGCATGTTTTTAATGTGTAAATCTTGTTTCTGACACATTTTTGTAAAGCAAATGTAGATTTTTTGAGTAATTTTGGAGCCAAGACTGGAAAAATCTCATTCATTTTTATAGCCCAGTATGGCAGCTCCATGTTGAACAGTACGAGCAGTGTTGTGCCTGATTTTTTTTACTTTTTAAACCTTTGAAATAAAGACAAACTTTTAATCTTCGAAATATAAGGTACCCTGCTTTTTTTATGTTTTGAGTGCATAAGGCTTCGGGGTATTTTTATCAAACAGATGTAAAGCAAACGCTTTTATTCGGTACGTAGTCTAAATTGTGAAGCGTAGAGAACATCTCATATAGAGTGTTTCATCGTTCGACGCAATTAAATAAAAACCAAACCATACGAGAAATATACAGGGTGTCCATTAATACTGCCCTATTCTCAAATGTGTATAAAAATTTAGCAATGGAAGCAATCGCAATGCGGGTTCCTCCGTCGGAAAGAACAACTCAAAAAGTTTTACTAAAAATAGTTACCATTGATACTCTGCCACGTGTACACCAAGTGTTACACTCTCTGAAAGATGCCGTGTTCTGACAGTACAAATTTCAATGTACCAGCACAGCCAACACAGCGGGTTGTGTAACAAATAGGTGAAAAATTTTTTTGGGGGGATACCTAATTTCCAATAGTGCGGAAAAGTTGAAAAAATAGAACGTGTGAAAAATTTTGTGGATATTACTTAATAGAGCAGTGACCTGACGTCACAATTTGCTGCGGTACTGTCATCATGTAGCCGTGGAGCCCGACATCTGGCTAGATTGGTGGGGAACGCTTGATGGGGAAGACGGCTTGGCTTTCCGCCATTTTGTTATTTTGACTTGTTTCTTGCCATCAGTGCTGGTGTCATGTTTATCCATCAAGATGGCTAACGATTGTTGAATTTCTGGTTGCGGCAACAAAAGAGGAGTAGAGGGTTCGTCCTTGTTTAGATTTCCAACGATTTCCAGCGAATTCCTTCCTCCATGGCTAAGGGCGCGTCTACGCAACAACTCACCTTTGCATTCTCGCAGCTAGAACTCAATCGCGATGGCAAAGGTGACATTGCCATAGTAACAACGCTAACTGGATTAGTTAAATCCGACATCGTTTGAGTAAATACTTGCAGTTTTATAATCCGTGCCAATAATATAAACAATTCCTCATGACGAAACAATTATCCCAAACGCTTCTGAATTCACGTTATTTGCTGTTTTCGTTGTGAAGCGGCAGTCATAAAACCGCCGCCATGTTGGAATTTGAGGTGATTTCTACCTTCTAGCTGCGAGAATGCAAAAACGAGTGGTTGCGTAAACGTGCCCTAAACCAGGTAACGTCGTCTGCTTGCTTCATACGCGATTATTTACCCCGCCACTACAAGATGGCGGCACGCGTTGTTCGGTTGCCATGAGCAACGGACAGCGATGACGGTGCTCTATATCTACAGATGAGACACTTCAAAAGATGATAATCACCAGGGAAGTACTAGATGTGCCGATGTTTTCTTGCCACACGCAAGCTGTGGAGAGGTGTGTCAAGTTGGTATCAGAGGCTTTAATTGCATTATGCGACACAAAATACAGAGATGGATTCATTCGTTCAAGACTGTCGTTCGTTCAAGACATGCCTACTTTCAACTTTAAACAGGAGTACAACATTACAACATAAATATCATTTAATCAATGTATTTGTGTCGGCACCCATACTAAAAGCTACACGAGGAAACTTTCCCTCTGTTATCAATAAGTACAGGTGTAATCACCTAATAAACTGACTGTATGTTTTTTTTTTCAAAATTCGTATTTTTCCATTTTTTATAAATAAAAATGTGAGAAATAAAGGCCCCAGCGGCAACTGAAGATATTAACCAATAACAACGATTTTTTTTTTACACAAGCCAAGGGCCACATGAGACAACAATCCCGCACTACTAGAAAATAGAATTTGAATTTTTTAATTTTTTTTAGAAAAGTGTAATTTTTCAGTCTTTTATGCGAAATTTTGAGAAGTATAAGGCCCTGAAGATCTTAACCAATATCAATAAAATGTTTGACACGTTCTATTTGTCACATAAGAAAACTTTTCCTCACTATTGGAAATTAGACATCCACAAAAAATGTTTGTTTTTTTTCACCTATACGATACATCCTATGTATTAGCAGAACGCAGTTTATGTAATTAATGACAGTGCACATGCTTTGTAACTAAAGAATGTATTATGTTTCTACACAAACTGTGTCTGCTAGTACACAACTCGCTTGTTGCTACACGGAGATGTGTACTGTGTCAGAACACAATGCCTTCAGATAGTACGCAAAATAGTAAGCCAATTTTCATCTTTGCGCTCAGTATTGTTAAATATTTGTGGGATACGGAACCGATATTTTCCGTAATTTTTTCAAGCAGCACCGTTTCTTCCATCGCATGGTTTTGACCCTTGATCCTTACACTCCCCTATAAAAAATATATCTTGCTGATAACGGATTTGAACGAGCCGTGTGAGATTTTACGGTTTGTGAAGCTCCCAGTGCTTGAAACGGGCTTGGTAATATACCTCGCGCGAAACTGAAAATCGGTTAAATTTTCAGTGTATAACAATTGGAGCGCAAGTGGTAAAGGGCATCATATCAAAAGCCAAAACTGGTAAAAGGGGCCACCAAGTTCCGAATGGTTCGGCCCTTCAAAGGAGTGATATAAACACACTAAAACATTCGCCAAGTTAATCGCACCGACTAATAATTCGAAGGTTAAATTTAAAACTAGAACATTGCTACTTTAGGTAGCAATGTTCAAGTTTTCATTTAGCGTCCAAACTATTATTCGGTGCGATTAAGTTGACGAATATTTTGGTGTGTTGATATTCCACCTTTGACCAGATCCCTTTTACCAGTTTTGGTTTTTGATATGATATCACTTCTTTTTTTTTAATTCGACGTGTCACACGTCGAATTAATGCGATTGTGCCCAAAAAACGGTTGTAGCCGATTTACGTCAGTGTCGTCTCTTGAAAAACCAGACACATTTGTTCAATTCTGATCCGACAAAATTCAAGTATGCGGTTGGGTGACTTGCAGTGCGCCAGTACACAAGGTATTATGCTCAAGATAATTTAGTTAGGACGGTTTTAGTTCGCTAACCTATAAAAAGGTCTCTGAGCGAAAAACCGTCGTCAAATAGTACTATCAGTAGATGACGTCAGCGCTATGCCAGCGTAAAGGT
Organism: Lithobius niger; assembly: GCA_023313725.1. Lineage (NCBI taxonomy): Eukaryota > Metazoa > Arthropoda > Chilopoda > Lithobiomorpha > Lithobiidae > Lithobius > Lithobius niger. The sequence goes on from JAHWFP010065234.1 coordinate 4,277, forward strand.
GTGCGCTCAACGCCGATCATACCAAAAATTGCGACGTGTAACTGCGTATTTCGGCAAGTGAGCTTCAACATTGCGGTCGGTTAGAGGCTATATGTATACGTCGAGATGGCTGTTCACTTATCGCGCAGAACAATACAGAGTGAGTCGTCACTTACCTTTCCGGTGTTCTGGATGGTACACTGAATTTCTATGATTGAATCTGGACAGTACAGTGAATGTGATGCCCGCATTGACTTTTGCAGTTAATTACTGCGCTATCCTCGCTGCTTTTCGGTGCGATTTATTACAGTATTTTATTAAGCGTATTTGTGGTGTTGTTTATAATAATAATAATATGGATGTTTAACCACAGAAAAAAGAGGTTGGGAGCACAGAAGGGCAATATTTTGCCTCTAACACTGGTCCCATGTTAAAACTAGGATATTAGGATAAGTGGCGCTTTAGAAAATTTTGTAACGGTTGATTGTGGAGTTGCTTTTTGAAAACAGCAACTGTACAGGCAGAAACAAGCCCCCCAGGAAGGGAGTTCCACACTGACACTATCCGACAAGCAAAAAAGTGTTTACGGCAATCCAGTTTATAAGGCTGCATACGTATTTTCATTGAATGGCCACGCGTAGCAGTAAGTGGGTGTTGATCAAACAAAGGCAAGTCAACCGATAGAAGCCCGTGTAGAATCTTGAAAGTAAGAACTAAGTCAGCCCGTATCCTACGCAGCTCCAGCGAGTCCAGTCCAGCCTTTCTGAGTCTCTCACCCTGTGTCAGATTACGATAGCCCGGTAGTCCACGCGTAAAAGAGCGCTGAACGGACTCCACCTGATCAATATCCCCCAATAGATGAGGAGACCAGACAGGGCTCCCGTACTCCATTAATGGACGCACGAAAATTTTAAACGCCCTAATTTGCGTACAGACATTTGCCTGCCCAAAACACCTTCTTACTATTGTAGGCGACGGAAAGCAAGAGAGGAAATATTTTTGCAATGTAGCGTAGATTTCATATCTGATGTTAGCCAAATCCCCAGATCCTTAATCACACCAACCAACGGAAGACTGACACCCACAATTGAATAAGGTTTAATACCTTCGGGGTTTCCAATACGGAAACTACAGCACTTTGGTAGAGTGCCATTTGGTTGCCCAACGTTGCACATCATCTATGTGAGCAGATAGTGTTGCTTGATTTTCCACAGAGACAATATTTGCGCCCGCCTTAAGATCATCAGCAAATTTGAACCCATGAACTGACTCGTGTGCAGAGCGAAGATCAATTAAGAAGGTGACAAACAATAGGGGGCCCAGTACTGAGCCCTGAGGTACACCACTAGTTAGCGGCAGTGTTGTTGAAAATTTTCCCAGGACAACAACGCATTGCAATCGATTGGTAATGAAAGATTTGAGCCAATCCAGGAGATCACCCTCAATGCCCAGTTGCATGAGTTTAATAGCAATTTGCTTGGCACGACCGATTCGAAGGCCTTACAAAAATCGAAGTAGACAATGTCCGTAGGAATCCCGAGGTCACGTGCCGACGTCCAGTTATCCATGGCCAACAAAAGTTGTTCCGTGGCAGACCGGCCAGGTAAGAAGTCAAACTGGTGTTTATCCAGCATATTATTGGAAGTAACGTATCCCAACAGCCTGGTACGGATAATCGTTTCCATCAACTTGCATGGGACTGCAGTCAAAGCTATTGGTCTATAGTTTGTTGGATCCGAGGAATTTCCTTTTTTGAAGACAGGTGTTACATTTGCAGTTTTCCAAACCGTTGGCAACATTCCAGATGCGAACGAGGCCAAAAAGATCGAGGAAAGGGGCTGCGCGATTTCATATTTAATCTGTTTGTAAAAGTAGGACGAATATCCATCCGGGCCCACCGCATGGCTAGGTTTAAGATTGTTTAAGGCCCCCAACACATGGGCCTTCAAAAACTCAACCGACTAAATTTTTGGAAACTGTGTAGAACAAGAAGTACCAGGAGCAACAAAAGACACGTCATCGATTACCCCATTTGCAACAAACATTTCATTTAAGAGGGTTGCCTTTTCGGTGCAATAAGTAACGTGGCCATTTTGGTAAAAAAGGGGAGGTATGGCTCGTGCCGAAATTGTCTTTGTTTTATACAGTCTAAAGAGTGCTGACAGACTTCCCTCCTATTGAACGAGTGAGCAAAGCGAATGATGTCCTGTTTCACAGTGGCGGACTAGCCAGAGGGAGGGAAGGGCGGGATATTCCTAATGGCCTCTGACTTTCAGAATTTTTTTTTTAAATCCGTAACAGGAAGACTCACGTAAGTTTTATTGGTTCGACATTACTTTTATCCACAGATTTAAAATTACAAATAATAATAAAAAAGATAATTATGAAACGCTAGTAAAACACGTACTTTGTATTGAGTAGCCTAACAAAATTTGGCCACATGAAATTGCAGTGTTATATTCAATGAAGACTTTGTCACAATTTTCGTGTGAATATTTTAACTTTTGTTAATACACCTAAAAAGTGTAAATAAATTTAAAGTAGTCAACCTCACGTACCCTCAGCGCAATATGTTTCCTCCTACTTCCCCCCCCCCCCCACCAAATTACCTACTGTATTTATGAAAATATGGTGTTCGAAGATTTAAAAAATGTAAAATTCTGATGAAAAAGAACAACATGAACGGGAAACTGTAAAACAACGAAGCTTTGAGTTTTTTTGTTGTTTTTTTTGTAAGAATACCAATATCAGCGTCCGATGAAAACTTATCTGGTCAGTGATTGCATCGTCGCACACAAGATTCTGGCTCATTTGCCGTATCGTAGTAGCAAAAGTTACGAGACAATTTTTTTAATATAATGCGCAACATAGTAGATATTCTTCAGTAGCCTACAGCATGCATTGAGATTTTTTAGTAGTGTCCTGTTGGTATTTCTGCCCTTCCAACTTCATACGTCAATTACAGATTTTTTTTTATATTCTACCATACGACACGTCGAATTACTAATGCAGTGTTAGTGCATCTTGTTAAATTGTGTATTGGCCTCAACTAGTCAGCAGATGTGTGTTAATGTGCCACGTCAACATTAGCTTGAGTGGTCATATTTCTAATATTTTAATACCATAACCATACGTACAGCGAAATTGGAAATCGGTTAAATATTCGGTGTAAAACAACTGGAGCTCACGCGGTAAATAAAGTACACGGCGCATATCACCTGTTAATTTTTTTTAGTAAAACTTTTTGAGTAGTTCTCTCCAAATGACGAAACCACATTCTAATTCTAGTACGCACATCACTTAGTCAAGAACGGGTACCATCGTAGCGCCGCGCTGTTTGAGCATTCGTTCGTTATCGCAATGAGTTTACTGGATTACTGGCTTCATTTACTACAAATTCCGCCTAATTAGAACTGATCGAGGCTAATTGGAGGACGGCTTCTCGGCTTCATGGAACCATATCGATTGCTGACTGGAAAAGCTAGCCATGATATTGCAGGTTTAGAGTTAATTTTCTCTGGCGAACCATTACACCTGATACAATCAGAACTGAGTATGAGTAGAACCAACTTAGATGGTCATAATGTGCTCGTTATTTTAAGTCTTCTTATCTAAATAGTTTCGCCTTTTTTTTTTTTTTGGCTTGATGAGCCCGAACGTCAATTAAACTTTGGTGAAGCCTAATTGTGACTATAGTTATACTAATTCTGTGTTTCAGGTGTTGCGAAAATTATCAACAAAATTAGCAACGTTCCGTTTGATGAGAACGACGAACAGCTATTCGAGGTAAGAGGGAGGTTTTATTTTCCTGGAGTATGATGGGGAGACTGAACAACACTCTATAAATAAACACCCGTCACAGAGGTTAAAATACAACAATCTTCACATGCAGTTTCTCGCACAGGATAAAAATACGTGTTAATTCGGTGCTATAACGAACCGAATCATCATAAATAAAAATAAACGTTAAAAGATAGCAAGCAAAGTAGCCTACTTGTTAAAACACAAGACTTACGTGGAGGCTGCCATCTTTGTGACGTCACTGGACGGTCCACAATACGAAGGGGAAAGGGGCGGAATCTGCTATATAAGTAAGTATATACATTCTCCAGTTTTTGAACTCGTTTCATCCCTCCATACAATTCACGATGGAAGAATCCTGCAATTATGCATTGCATTTTCTGGATATCACGGCTATTATCAACTCAAATAAAATAGTAGAATTCACCCATTTTCGAAAACCAATGCAGACCACACGTTCCATAGATTATACGTCCTACACAGACCATCAATACAAAATGAATGTTGTTAAAAACGAAATTAAGAGGATTTTTGCCCATACTACCAATAAATTTCTCCTGGAAAAAGAAATCCAGTACACCTTTCACAAATTTCTCGCAAACGGCTTCCCCTTCCATCTTCTCACCAACATTATCGATTTTAAATTTTATTTTTCCAGCAAGAAAATTCAAACCAAGCCAGACTCTTACTTTTCTGTCCCATATTTTTCTGGAATAACAGAACCGATCCGACATATTCTTGCACCCAATAATATTAGGCTTATCTCTTGCTCCCACCCCAACCTTAGGCAAAGCACCATACCTAAGAATTCAAGCGATGAAAAAGTAAGGAGACTCTCCACAAAAAATGTGGTGTACAGAATTCCATGCTCTGACCCAAAATGCACGGCCACTTATGTGGGACAGACGCAGCAAAAACTTCGTGAAAGGATTACCGCCCATAAATCCAATGTAAATTTAAATCTCACCACAAATTCCCTTGTTCAACACCGCATCAATACAGGGAGTTCTCCAGATAGGATAAAAACAGGGCACACTCCTGACCTGGATAATGCCACAATTCGTTTTACTGATAAACAGCTGAGAGCCAGGATTAATCTTGAAACTCTTGTTATTTTATCACATCAACCACCTGTTCACAATCATATTTTACCTGAAAACAGAAACTTGAAAGAATACGTTCCCATAATAAGACAGTTTGGGCTATCCACCTGGCTTCACTTCTTACCTGCACTCGCAGGGAAGAGGTCGTCTTGCTGGTCTCCCTACTGTATTTGCTGTTTCGGCCAGCAATACATGAGTTCTTGGTTTTTAAACTTTTTTAAAATTTTTCTTTTTTAAGATGTGTCTGCCATAACATGATTTTGTGTTCTTTTATTTGTGTACGAAGCCTTTGAGCGGATATCCACACTTGATAACGGTGTGCAAATTATCCCCGAAACGTCGTGTTTTATTGTTTTACATGTGCACTTTTATAGGCTATATTTTTATCAAAAAAATATATATATATATAAGTAAGGGAATCTATTTTTTTCAATTGTAGGTTCAAAATAGAGGGCATAGAGGCCATGTTTATTGACTTCGACGCATTAAACAGAGGAGGCTTAAACAGAAATTAAAAAAGTGTGGCGTGTGTCAGATATTAAATAGTTACATGTGACACAACTTCCTCTGTTAAAATTGATTGATGAATTGAATAGTATATAGATGTATAAACATCAAAAGACGTTGTGCCACGCAGTTCCTGTTTAGGACCTGCGGTATTCTTTTCTAAATTGTCATCAGTGATATAAAAGAACTATAAAATAATTCGTGAAACTATAACTTTAACTAAGTCTTAAGGCAGCGTGTTCTTGTAATGTTGGCGCGAAGCAAATTGACCAATTTCTTGAACGTGATATAAAAACTCTCTCATTTGTAAAAAAAAACATCTTTTCAGGATATAATTAATGTACAATTAAGGATTGCAAGCGTTGCATTGCCCAAGGCTTATGGGTCCACCTACTGTGCTTGTTGATGTTTCGCAATCTAGCTTTCACAAGCGATAATGCAACATGTGTGAGTCTTAACCGAATTTCAGTGTCACCAATGTCAGCTACAGCCCTGTCGAGTGTGTAATACCGTAGAAGGGGTGTAACTATACATTTGTCTGTCTGAGCATGATGCTGCATTTAGCTTAAAATACCCGGTTTGTGGTAGCCTACAATCCACCCAAAACCAAAACTCGTACAAGAGAAGCCGCTAAGTTTCAAAAAAGGGTCGGCCTTTCAAAGTAGTGATATCATTCAACCAGAGACAATATTAATAACGTATCACTTTGATTCCCACGGTTGCTGGAGTACGAGGGTAAGACTATAACTTGCCCCGTGCCCCAGCTTCCGTTAACATCCGACGGGTCCGGTTTCCATCGTTATAAGGAAGGTCTTGGGCAATATTAACGATGTTTCCGTTATATTGGTGCTGGCCGATTGTCCGTGCTCTTAAACACATCTAAAATCATTTCCAACACCAAAAATGCCTATTTGCGAAAAAACAACTTACCGATATGAGGTGCCCTTTGTGAGGAACCATTACGGTAAAAGAACCAACAGCTACAAAGTCCCTTACATCTTCAATGAAATCCCATTGCAACTGCTTCAACTTAATAAATTATCAACCATTAGAACGCATCTAACTGCTTACTTTTTAGACCAACAACTACTAGACTAGCTCTTCTTTCTTTACATGAAACGGTTTTTTTAGCATATTTTTGTTTCTGATAATGTTTAATTTTGTTTACGATATTATCTCTGATAGAGGTAGTTGTTTCTCATAATGTTTCTGATTTTTTGGGGGGGCGAGGGGAGGGGGTAAGGTCATGATGTGACCGTGATTGTTAATAGTGTTTCTGATATTGTTGGCACTGTTATATTTTCATTTGCTGATTTTTAGTTGTGTTATCAGTTGCAAATGTGTAAGATAAGTGTCTAACCAGATGTTCCATCTTTGCTTTCAAAATGTCTCGCTGTTTAAACACCATATTATTATTTTTTTCCTCGCACCGTTTCCTTGCATATTTTTATGTGGTAATCCGGCACACACAAGTTTTTACAGAACGTCGAGCCGATTGCTAAATAAACATATTATTATTATTTTTATTATTATTATTATTAGTTCTTAACGTTCCAATTCATTTGTGAAGCTTTCAGCGTGGTTTTTGTTTCTTGTCGTATTAGTTACCTAGCTGCGATTAGCTCTTTAACTGGCTTACCACTGATCATGTGCTGTACGCCACTCTAAATTTTCTCTTCCCCTTTAAACAGGACGGAAAGCCAAATGGGCTCAAGTAGCAGATTAAATAAATACGGATGCAAACCTATTTACGTTGCCTTTAGGACTTAAATGTCAGACTTCCTGAGTGGGGAATTGAACCCACGACATTTTTAACCAAATGCCGAGGTCCTACCACTGAGTCATACTAACAAGGCCGTGTCAGTATGGCTCAGTGGTAGGACCATGGCATTTGGGTTCAAAGGTCGTGGGTTCAATTCTCCGATCAGTCAGTTTGTCATTTAAGTTCAGAAGGAAACGTAAATAAGTTTGCATACGGATTTATTTCCTCTTCCCTGTCTCGGCATGGTTAAATGTTCGTTAGAGGTGCTGGTCAAATTTATGGCTCAAACTTTGTTCAAATTACATTATTTCCCGGTTTTTGCCTCACAGTCTTCTATTAACAATGTAACGATGCAGTAGCGCAACAATAAAACTAGAAAGCACAGTGCAATATATCCGCCATTGCAGTGCTGAGAGCCGATCTCTTTCATCAAAATGGTGGATTGGCTCTCAGCACCAAAATGGCGGATGCATTTACGATTGTTATAGACGTTTTAAAAACATTAAGTCATTTTCTCCTTTATTGCCGTCAGTGGGTCACCCACCGATGCCCCCCACTCAGTGTCGTGGGTGTTAACTTGCGGGATGTGTTAGGGGTGCCTCCACATGTGGGGAAACATGCCTTGTTTGCAGTTTTGGGTTTTTGTAAAGCCACCGGGCGGTTTTTGTAATGGCCATACTGTTGTTGTTGGCCCCCCTTCGTTCCAAAATGTACTTTTTGTGAATCAATGATATAGCTGATAATGTTAGTTACGTGACATGGTGGAATGGTTGTGTCTCCTCTGTATAGTTTTTAAGTTAGATTTAAGTAGGCTAAGTAGATTACGAGTGTATGACGTTACGGTCTTTAGACTCGAATATAGAAATCAAATCAAATCAAAACATTAAGAAAGAATTTTTTTTTTTATTTAAATGTCAGCAGCCTGGCACTGGCGTGAGACTGGCAATTGGAAGATGATATTAATGACGCAAACCAAAATACAAAATATTAAGCAAGTCTTTTTATTTAAATGTTATGAACCACAGCAAATTAACGAGTGCATTTATGTGTTTTAAGACTTTAAATATGCTAGTTTGCTAATTAAATTTTATAGGCTACTTAAAATTGAAAATAATGTTACAACCTTCATTAAAATTAATCGTTCCACCAAAAAAAAAAAAAACATGTCTCTTAACTATTTTTTATTACTACCATCGTCTTTGTTATACTTTGTTCCACATTATGTTTTCAGAAAACTGACTGTATGATGCCACATTTTCTTCCACTACGGTGCAAAAAATCTGTAAACCATTCCATTCGTAAACTCTATCAGTAACTTTGTTAGGTCTGCAAGTGTGATATCGACACGTTTTTGCATTCTTAGTGCAAGGAAACGAGTCGTCATCCAGTCAGTTTTCTGAAAACATAATGTGGAACAAACTATAGTAGCTGCTTCACCTGATAAGCCAATATTGTCCGTATTATCTTCATCAAGTCAAATAGATCCTTTAACTCCATAACTTGTTTTGCCATAACAAAAAAAGGAACAAGAAATATGTCTCCGCCTGCAATAATCACCGAGCGCGAGCACACACATTCACCGAGCGCGACCAAACGCAGCCAACAATACTCGTCGGACTGAGAGGCAAAAACCGGGTAATAAATGGGATATCACCCGCTTTCCTCGTGCTGAGATCCAAACAATATCTCGAAGCTGCGCGTATCGATATTGTTAGCTCTCAGCACTCCGAAAACGGGTAATACCCTATACACGACAGACAACTACAACAGTCAAGGTGCGTTGCTATATCGGTGAGAATAGAGCTACGTGATTCCTATGCTAATATTATTACATGGAAGCACAGGGGAAGAAAGTGTTGGGATGGAAAAGAAACTTAACGCGAACGCATCGTTACCCTTTCCGATCAAAGCAGGATGCGGCGGAAGTAGATTCATAGCAATGCGCCTGCGCTGTAGTGTGTTCTTTAATAGCAACGAGTGCACACCTACTGAGCGCTTCATCTGTACACGAATAGTGGATGTGAGTGGACGATTGTGAGCGCATTTTCACACAATAAACTTCGCCGTTAATATAGCACGCTGCACAAGTTACACCGTTCAAATTAGCACAGGGCGATACTTCAATTCTTTCTGCAAACGTCCGTTCAGGTAACTTGTCAAACCATACAATCAATGATCAGCCTTTATTGGTTTTAAAAATGGTTGTTAGCTTTTACATACGGAGAACGAATTAGTTGCACTGCTATAATGTTACTGTTTACAGCATCGTTTTCGGGTAATTTACATAAAGCCTGTATCATTCCAAATACATGTGGCAACACAATGAAAGTTAGACAGCAATTCTATCGAAAAACACCATTCATTCGCTTACCGCGAATTAGTATAGTTACATAACTAATAGCGATTGACGAACTCGGCCAAAACAAGCGACGAACCAATATGGCGGACCTCACTTCCCGTTAACGACCTGGGTTGCCATGGAAACGTACGATAGTGCGTTAATATGAGCAGACAGGCAGTTTCTTTTCCGCTCCCACACTTTCTTCTCCTATGATGGAAGGTTACGAATTCGTCTTTCGGTTATATTTCCTCCTTGGCTTGTCCGATCTGAAATTTTCTTGGCTTATAAACCGTCCCTCACTAATGCCTATCACCTTGCAAAGTTTCATCCGGTTCGGTCAAGCTGTCTTAGAGGGGTTCGATCACTAAGAAATGGAGTATTTCGGGCGAGCATTGAGCTTCACTCTATACGCTCGTTTCGCTCCAATGAATCATGAATCACGCTCCGCAACTAGGCTATCATTAAACGTTGTTTAAAAGAAAACTGTTTCAATAATAATTCAGGCATTGTCTTTCACTTCTTCGAGGTTTGAAGAAATTTATCTTCTTTCGATAACATTATCGAAATTTTAGTTTTTTCGTCTCCCAGAGGAAAAGCGCTTTTGTCAGCAATACAGATATCACATAAACGTTTGAAGAACATCTGGGGCGATTGACTGCACTGTTTATGTAGGTCATCCCACTCAACGCTACGTGACAAATCCAAACATAGCAAAGCGAATTCCGATCTAAAATTTCATCTGCGTCGACAGTGGAGGTTATCAAAGATTCCACAGTTGGTTACTGACGACTCCGCCGCGAAGCCAAAAGAAAGATAAGCAAACGCTGCTTTTTGTTGTTGTTATAGTTAACTATAATCCTTATTCACGGAAATGAAACACAAATAATGGACAACTAAAAGACATCGCACATAAAAAGACACCTAAAAGCATTTGCATCACCTCATTAAATGGGTGAAGACCAGTGACTGACGCACAAATTCAAATATCCATTGTCAGATTGGGCCGCCCGGGCACCCGGGGATCCCCGGGGAGGCCCCCACTACAGGAGGTCCTTGTTTATTTATTTTTTAAAATTTGAACTTAACTCGTATGAAATTTACGTCTCTTAAGTTGCAGGAACACCTTTCAAATTCGTGCTGAGTTTGACCCGCTACTCACATTACAGGAGATCCTTGTTTTAAGTAAACAAGGAGGGGAGGGCGTGGGAAGATTTTTAATGAATTCTTATAAAAATGCAATTTACATTTACAGGAATTGGAAAGCACCATCCTTCATTTGAAACCTTACCACCTTTTTATGTTACGTATAGTTGTCTAGAAAATAGCTTGAGTTTGTGAACAAAACTCAATATCGTAGTCCACTATAAAGAAAAACCCCGCACGTGCGCGGGCTGTGGGGGTCCTTGCTACGGCCCTGTCTCCTCAATACGCTGCCTCAGGAGCAAGAGTCGTTAAAATTTTAATGTTCACAGGAGTGTAAACTCACGCTTGGGTCCCAGCCATTGGTTTAGTCCTGGCTCCCCTCTACGATTTTTGTCCAAATAATCTGAAGTTTTTTTGTTTTGTTGCTATTTATCAAAGATTTTTCTGGTTTCGGGAGGACCTCCGAAAATCTATAGACCTTATCTTTTATTAGTTCACTCCCCCCCCCTCCTTTTATGAACATCACTACACTTCACAGTATATTGCTGTGCTGTAAACATTGCTTAGGCTTTCATTATGGGGGCCATAAATCTGTGTCTAACTTCATGTCACTTGATCCTACTTTCATACCACGGAGCCTCAACTTTGAAACCTCAGTCACCCCCCACCCCCTGTATGCTGATTGTCGTAACTATGAAAATTGTTGCACTAACGTGAGCTAACCGTGCCGCTATCATAGCGTTCCCTTTAGTGACCAGGCTTAACTGGTAGTTATGTTTAGGTGAGGAAGCCATTCTGACCTCGGCTTGTAACTACTCAGGG
>JAHWFP010065243.1:0-11344 GCA_023313725.1 Lithobius niger
CTTATAACCTGTGTTTAATCGTGATATGGAAGTGGTTCTATTAACGAATACGACTAAATTTATTTTAGCCTCTCAACATGACTTGCGATGGCACGATGGATTGCTTCTGTAATACAGAATCGCCTACTACGGCACCGACTACTAAGAAACAAACGTATGAGGACGTATTCAAAAGTGGTTGCTTTGGTCATCTTCCTCTGCTGCTACGCGTCTCTCTTCATGTCAGGTGGTGACGTGGTTGGTGTTTATTGTAGAAGGGTAGACTGGCTCCAGGGATTGCCTATGACTCAAGAATGTATGTGTATCACGGATAAAACATATACGAGTATTGCCTATGTCCACATCGATGAAGATCTGGATTCCGATGCCAAGTGCGCAATGACCATCAAACCAATAGGTAATGCCACGCAAGAGTTCGTAAGTATGATTGATTATAGAGAGAGAAGCACTTAAGCGGTATAATTTAGTAAAATTCTGATTTGCACAAAAATACAAGAATCTGCGTTTCGAAGAAAACATTGTTCGTGATCATTTTTTTTTTTACAAACAAAAAATAAAATTACATGGCAATGTACAGCCGAGTCAGCCTTACAACAAAATACATATAAACTAGCGGAGTCGCTCGCTTCGCTCGCTCATTCCGCGTTGTCTCGCTGCGCTCGAGGAGCTTTCATTCTGCAACTCTTATTTATACTGCTCACAGACATTCCACACCTAAAACGATCAAGCAAATGATCAGAGTGCAGTGCGCGTTTTTTGCAAAGCTTCAGTTTATAAACAAATTAACTAAACAAAAAACGGATTCGCTGTCAAGAAAATCATCCCCCTTCTGCTGTGCGGCTAAACTGCCAATGAACCAGGAGGCGAGACACGCGATTTCTACCCCAGTCGGCCTTGTCTTGAAGATTACGCTCGAGGAGCTTTCATGCTAAAACTCTTACGCTGCTGACAGACATTCCACATCTAAAACAATTAAGAAATAATCAGAATGTAGTACGAGTTTTTCTTAAGGTTTCAATTCGTAAACAGACGATATGGTAACCATAAATACTCCAACGGTTTGGCCACCTAATAGATACATGCGCCTCTTGGTCAAATTGTCAACCATAATACCACTGACACAGTACTGGACTACGCGTGCTACGTGGCGCATCAATCGTGAACCATCCTCATCCAACCTGATTCCCGTTGTGTACTGAATGCAGCGTATAAGAAGTGTCCAAGTTGTAACTTTGTACGCAATCCCTTGTCACAAGGTCGTCTCGGAGTGAAGATGTGGGTTGCGTTTCCTGGTTCCAGGCCACTTAATTCAACATCGCCGAATCTTATTTTACCATAGCCTCGATAAAGGCATTTTCTTTCTGGCATACGCATGAACTGGCCTTGAGCCAGGAGATGAGACACGCGATTTGTAGCCCAGTCGGCCTTGGCTTGAAGAAGCTTGTCCTTTTCCACCACGCGATTGAGCCAGGAGGCGAGGCATGCGATTTGTACTCAGTCGACCTTGGCTTGAAGAAGCCATCCCCTTTCTGGCTTTCACCTAAACTGACAATTAGCCAGGAGGCGAGACACGCGATTTCTTCCCCAGTCGGCCTTGGCTTGAAGAAGCCTTAGCCATCCTCGCTGCAAGGCCGTTTCAACGCTGTAGCACACGAGTTGCTGCATGTTTGAACTAAATATGCTTGGTAATTTTATCATGCATACTCCTTTGTGCAGCTCTTGGTTTAGATTATTTTTTTTATTCAAATAAATGTTGCAGACTTTACACGGGTTTCCTTGTTTCACAAATTCTAAGAATTTTTACTGAAAAGCCATCTCCTTACCCGCTACGTGTGATGCTTTGAAACAGCAACCACATGTCGCCTATAATTATTCACTAATATAAATATTTCGTGCAAGGCGAAATCGTACCTAGAAACTATTCGTGTTTACCACTATTAGGCTGGGCTATATAATTGCTGAGTAGAGCACCAGCTAATAGCACACTATTGAACGAATGTCGATAGTTTAGAAATGCAAACGTGGAAATATTTTCATTCCTTTCTTTCTCACATTTTTAGCCTTTCTACATCTGAAGTCAGCATACACGCAGCACGAAATCATACCCCGATATTATGCGTGTCTACCATAATTATGCTACTGTTGAGTAGATCACCAGCTAATGGCATATTGATCTAATGTCGATGTTTTACAAATGCAAACGTAGAAGTATTTCTAACACCCTTTTCTGTTATCAATTTAGTTTGTTTTAGTAGGCCTAATTTGCATTTACCATTTAATCTTTTCGTACCTTTACGTAATTTCATTTAAATTTCCGGCCAAATTGGCAGTTTGAATTTGAAATACCCACAATACAACTCCCAACAGTCGTCCCATGAGTGAGCTGCACTTGCCTCATTCTTGAATGACAGCTATTCGGATTGCAGGCCATAATCTCACCGACAACAATACTGGACCACGCGCCGCCTACGTGGTACAATTGTGGACCATCCTCTCAGCAGGAATATGTGATATTCCGAAACTAACAATCAACTTCGAAAAATTCGTTTCAACAATGGTCCAAAGGGTTTTTTTCGTTTTTTCGAGGGGAAAACTTTTACCTAGTACTACGAAAATACGCCTAACCGATATCCGGAGTAATTTCCTGTCTTTCGAGACCTATCTCACATTTCTAGCCGTCCTACTTCCGGAGGAGAAGACGTATATATAAACAACAAACCGACCAACCGACCGTAAGTTTTTAATGGTTACTAGCGGAGTCGCTCGCTTCACTCGCTCATCCGCCGCGTCTCGCTGCGCTCGAGGAGAATTCTTTGTGAAACTCGAATGGTGCTGACAAACACTCCTAGCAAAACTTATGAAACAAATGTTCAAGGACGTGATCCGAATAATGTGCGCGTTTTTCTTAGTGCATCAGTTCATAATACAAGTGGTAAACAAAACTAAAAATGATCATATACGGTAATATCATTCCAGAGTTGTAATGTTAGCATTCTGTATCTAGGTATATTTAGCCTATATTACTTACTAAATGTATTTAGAAACAAGCGGCTACAGCGACTACCTAGGCGCATCCGGTCTTCTGTACAGTTCTGCCAGTGCTACCAATACTGACGGACACTTCTCTATCACGCATTGCAACAGCTATCTCTATTATATAATCTAAAAACAGTAACCATCAGAATTCCTCGTTAAAAATGTGTTAGCTTTTAAGCTTATCTTACGTTTTAGGCATAATTGTCAACGTTTAGGCCGAATTTACAACTTTAATTTCGTAAGTAGCAACTAACGGAGATTTGGATTGTATACAGTAAGCCTATTCATTTTTGCAACACGGTATGCCTCCGCGCACACAGTTACAGTGTTGCAACGTAATGCGCAACGTAGTCTATATAGATCAGTGGTAGTAGGGAAGGGACAGGAGAAACGCTGCGGCAGCGGCTCGTAGCAACTATTGACGTTGTCATGGTAACGTGATTTTAGGCCTAAGTTTTTTAACGGCAGTTTTAGTTTCGTAAGTAGCAGATAGGCCTAATGGAGAATTTTGTTCGATCGTAAGTCTATTCATTCATGCAACAATGCGACAAGATTCTTTTAAACGAAGCTAAAATGTTTTTGTTTTTACGGCTGCGTTAACACAAATCTTTAGGACTTCAATTCGACGATGAAATGTTATTATTTAATTTAGTTACGTCAAAGAAGTCTATTAGCTATAAGGAGGCAACGATGTTTTAATTTGCCATGTTATTTAACTAACTTTTGACACTGAATCGAACGTTGTAAACAGTGGTCGTCAATTTCTGGTACCGTTGCGAAGTTGAAAAAAGCGACGGACGGACGGACGGACGGACAAAGTCGTTGCAATAGTCTTCTCAGCCGGTACGGCTGTACAGAAGACTAAAAAGTGCTTTTTCCGATGACGAACGCTGATTTCGCTGATTTCGCTGATTTTAAACGTAAAACGTAAAAACCTCGTAATGCTTCCTTTCAAAAAAGGCAAGCAAACAAGGCGGATCTGAAACCCCGTCCTTCCGATTCCTCCAACCCTGCCCCTTACTTATTTTCGGCCCTGCTTATTCTAAAACTTCCACGATAGAACCTGACTGGGCACCACGATAGAACCTGGGTAGGGTGGAGTGTAAAAACCTTTTTTTTTTTGGAATTCCTCATTGGCAGAGTGTGCAAAAGTTGCTCTTGGGCATCACTATTACACACACACAATTTCATTACTCTGGGGTTATGTCTTGAGGTGCCCCAAGATTCTGCCCATTGCCATTCTACCCATTGCCATCAAGTTTAACATTGTACGGCAATGGGTAGGACGGCGAAAAAGGCAAAAATGTTGATATGACCATTTTAAAATTTAATTTTGAAGATTACCTCATTCGATTCACTCAGAAACTTTGTTAGCATGCAGTAATTACAAAGAATTTTATTTTTCTCTAAAACTGTGGAAATATTTTTGCATCGAAAATTGACCAAAGTGGCCTTTTAGGCGATTTTGGCTCATAAATATTGCTTACACTTTTGCGCAGAAAATTTTTTTTGGGGCAATTACGGCTACCATACTTAGTCTCTACGTGTTTCAAATGAGATAATGTTAAAATTACATTTAATACCAGTCAAATCATCATTTTTGCCTTTTTCGCATTTCCGCCCATTGCCGTCAATGTGTGTAATAGTGATGCTCAAGAGCAACTTTTCCACACTCTGCCAATGAGGGATTACAAAAAAAGGTTTTTTTTTTCACTCTACCGTAGTACGACACTTAGTGGTCGAACTTGGGTCTTGAGAGCCAACTCCCCTCTCTTGCATTGTTGAAGTTAAGGGACAGAAGGCCTCAGCCAGTGATGACAAACAATAACGGGAAAGACGGGGAGACAGGAAGGCAGAATGGCGAATGTTGTGATGCAAAAAAAAAATAATTAAGTAAAACGAGTAAAGGACTGTCTGGCGCTTAATCTGTAAAGGATGGTTTGGGGTTTCGCATCGCAAAACCGGTGTAAGCAAATGTCTGTGCCAAAACACCGAACGCAGTATTTGGGATCCATTGTGGAAGGCGTATTTCGTTTAACGGATTACATCTTGGAAATTACAAAATGCGTAATGTATGGGTCTTACATTACTGATGCTGTGCCTTAAGGGCTACAAACGAGTGACCAACACTCAGGGATTCAGGGCTAAAGGCTGGCCATGTGTGATTTTGTTTGTATCTTCTTTTCAGGACCACCCAGGTTTTGTTCTTTTTTGAAGTTCAATTTGCGTGTTAGCGGCTTAGCTTTAATCAATCAATCAGTCGATTCTGATGGTGAAAAATTCACTCAATTTGCCCCTTCTTGAAGCTCTAAGATTTTTCATCCTAATTTAGCAATACAAATATTGATAATTTAGGTTGTCAAAAAAAAATGAATTTTTTATTATCTATATATAGTTTTATCTCTATAGTTACCTTTACATGTTTACTATAATATTAATTCTTGTTGCATATTTATAGTGTTTTTTAGGAAAACTGATTATTCCAATTCACAATGCTAGAGGGTCTCAAGACCCAAGTTCGACCACTAATTGTCGTGAATGTCCAGTCAGGGTCCAGTGAGAAAGTAGTTTAGTTTAGAATTACCAGGGCCCAGTGAGGACGTCAGTACTGAATTGTTTGGGGGGCCAGCAGAGGGCACATCTGTAAACAGAGTGGGCCAGGGACTTTTTTTCAAGGCAGCCGTATTAGGCACTTTTAATCCGTTTAATTCAACTTAAATGTAACGTAAGCGTCAATGCACTCCTATTTTTTTTTGGTAAAATACGCCACACAAACACACAAAATAAATTATTGCAAAGTTGCTGCAAAAATATATTAATTAATAAATTTAAATACTTAAAAAAATAAAAGCTCAGTTTATTCATTTAATGGCAAGTTTAACCTGCATGTTTTTCAGTTTTTTCTTCTGATAATGACCTGAGTGTTGGGTTCAGAGGAGGCCGGTGGGGGGACCCGTGAAATATTTGTGGAGGGGGGATCATGGGCCACCCTGGCCCACCCCTACGCCGTCACTGCCAGGGCCAAAAATAAGTAAGGGGGAAAGGTGGGGTAATCAGAAAAACTTACCATTGGCACTATTACATTGTTGAACCTTTTAATTAGTTGAGGGTGACTGCGGTTGATAGTACCAATGCTTCCGGTGGGTAGGAGGCAGCACTCTTTAGTCCTAAATTCCTGAGTGTTGGTCACTCTTTACTAGCCCTTAAAGGTGACTGTCACCAAATAACAAGCTGCAGCTTCTATAGCCATTTACCGCTCCTTACAAAAATAGTTGATTGCGAACAAGTCGTTTTTAAGGTTTTTAGTACAGAACTGAAGTCTTCAACAGCTCGTAAACTGGTCTTGTCTGGTCTTTTCGAATTTCCATCAAGATGTCCTGAGCAAAATCTAACATCCAAACGGTCGTGGTTGCAATCAGTTGATCATAAATACGTCGTCTCAGCTACTCAAATGTGACCAACTAAGCATTAGGTCGTTACAGTGATAAAAAAAAGGACCAACCGTCAGTTTTACACTTGCTCAGTTTCATGTCTCCAATTACGACCAATTGAACGCCGAAAATCGTAAAAAGTGCTGCGAGAAACCAAATTACCAAAAAGTCTCGGATGCAATCAGTTGATTGTGAATAAGTCATTCGTGCAACCCAAATATGACCAACTAATCACTAGGTCGTTAAAGGGATCAGAAAGCGACCAATTGTTCGTTTTCCACTTGATCATTTTCAGATCTCAAATTCCGACCAGTTGATCGCTTCAAATTATAAAAAATACTCCGAGAAAACCAAATGGCCAAAAAGTCTCGGCTGCAATCACTTGATCGCAAAATAGTCGTTCCAGCAATCGTGATGTGATCAACTAATGCAAGTGATCTGGGGGCGAACTGGGTAGCCGGTTCGAATCCGGGTCGTGCCACTCCGACGAAACGTAAGTGCATAAAGGTGGCTTACTGAACTACGTTATTTCTAGTGTATGATTTTCGCTGTTGGCTTATTTTCAATTTTCCTTAATATTATTTCCAGTGATTTATGTCTATTTATATCAACTAATCGTTAGGTCGTTAAAGTGATCAGAAAGCGATCAACTGTTCGTTTTCACTTGCTCGTTTTCAGATCTCAAATTGTGACCAATTGATCACCTCGAATTATGAAAAATATCCCGAGAAAACCAAACGGCCAAAAAGTCTCGGCTGCAATAATTTGATCGTAAAGTAATCGTTCCAGCAAACCAGATGTGATCGACTAATCGTTAGGTCGTTACAGTGATCAGAAAGTGACTAACTGTTCGTTTCACCTGCTCATTTTTCAAGTCTCAGATTGTAACCCAGTTGACCATTTATCTCTGTTTACTCCGATGTGAAAGAGATAGGTTTTGTGTCAATCACGGCACTGGTCAGCTTCAGGTCGCAAAATACTACCAGCTGATGATCGTCAATTTTCAGTGCAACAAGATGATTGTAATCTAAGGCTGTTGGTCGCTTTTTGTTCACAAATACGACTAGCTGGTCGTTCTTTGCACGTCAGTCACGTGACCTTTTCAACAGACGAATCACAAGCATCCTTATTTTTAAGATCATTTGCAAAAATGGCGCTGTGAGCATTTCTAAAGCTAGTATATTTCCAGGTTGTACTGTGTTCTGAATCTCCTCGAATGGTTAAGTTACGGACTGCCGATCGGGGTAGTGAAGAACCTGTGTGTGCTTACTTTATATGATGAGTTATTTTAACGGTTTTGCAGACGTTTTGGGGCAAATGGATCATGGCCCAGTAGGAACATGGCCGATACTTCTTGGGCCTTGAAGTGTAACAGAGCACAGCCACCTACAGTAAAGGCCGTATCATCTTTGCCTCCAACAATGCTCCGCAAAACGGCGAATCAAATAACGACGCGGCAAGTTTGTCAAGTGGCGTCATCTGTTGACAGAATTTGGAACCCTGGTCGGTTAGTTTGAAATTTCGCCGCTTGGTGTAGAGATGGCAGCACCTAGCAAACTTGCGCTTCGTTCTATGTTAATGGTTGATTTTACGCGCCTAATTTGTCTTGATATGATCCGGCCTTTACTGTAGGGGGCTGTGAACAGAGACACCAGCAACATACCTGCGATGAAAGTGTTTGTGCATCGTAACCGCCCGAAATACTCTACACAATCCTTTTAAATCATACCAAGACAAACTTTATACGTTCAAAATTATGTGAACTTGAGCACCTACATGCAGGAGGTAACTGAAATATTTTATGGTACAGTATTTATTAAGAACTGCTTTTGTTTTTCTCTTCAATATCAGTGCTGTCTACAGTTTTGGAAAATGGTCGTGTGTACCTGAATTTATTATATGCAGTGACATGTAAGTGGTAAATATAAGGATTAAAAGTGAAATGAATCTCTCCACAATCTTTTTTTTTATTTAAAATTAATACAAAAATATTAATTAACATAAATACAGCAGTTTGGTTCCCTATCCTGAATTATGACAAAAATACTGATTAAAACACTGTCTGTAGCCGGTCCTGCTAGAAAATGTACATTAACTTTATTTTTATCGTGCGATTATTTTTTTGCTTTGCCTATATGCCCCCTGCTCTCCCCTCCACCCCCTCACCCTCCAAAAAAAAAAAGAGTTTTAAAGAAAATAGCGAAGAAATAGATTTGTCAAAGGATTTTTACGCTGCCTCGGCTCGTTTTAGAAGGGAGGTGCTTGGCCTTCTCCCCATCCCCTTTCCCCCCTCATTAGTTTTTAGGGCACTGGTGGTATGGGTTGGCTCCTTTATCAAAGTTTTATTTTCTGATCAAAACCAAATTTCAACAACAGACATAATTTTATTTAGGTATATATAATACGAAAAGTCAGTTTAGTTTCGTTTGAATGCAACATTTTTCACTTGTCTTATCCCGTAACGTCCAGGGATACCATAAAATGTGCCTCTTCCAGAAAAAAATATTTATTTATGCCACTGCAAACTACTATTTTTAGTTCAGTTGAAGGTAAGAGAGTTGTTATGCCAGCATATTATAAAACTTTTTTTCTTTGCAAATGTTATTGGCTGTAAAACTTAGATCTACCCCAAAACAAAACTTGTGAAGGATTCTCGCCAAGCTTTTCGGCCGTGTGAAGTCGTGATAGCAAACGCCAAGCTCTTTCGCCAAGCTAATCACACCGAGTAATAGTTCTAAGGTTAAATGAAATATATAAAAATTGTTTACTGCACAATTTTTAATTATTTCATGTAACGTTTGAAGTCTTAGTCGGTAGGATTAGCTTGGCGAAAGAGCTTGGCGTTTGGTATCACGACTTAACACAAGTTTTGTTTTGGGTTAGATTTCATATATTTTTGGTCCAAATTGATTACATCCATTTTTTATCTTAGCAATTATGAGATGGAAACACCAGTTTAGTTTACTGGTCCATTTCTGTTTTTTGGTTTTTATTTTGGATTTCGTTATATTTTGAGTATATACAGTCACTGTTTTTCATTTACACGGCCGGTTACACGGTGCCGTGTATATTAGAGTTCGTTTGCGCACGAGAATTTCAGAAAATTGGACAAGAGGAGGAGGAGGTGGCTGAGCAGTCGGCGGGGCTAACAATGACAAAATGTTACAACGCTGTCCGTGGCTGGGAGACCAGACAATCGTGGCTAGGAAACCAGTTGTCATGACCAACTTGTTTACAACGACGACCCTGTTTCCAACCACGGTTACATTGTTTTAAGCGTTATTATTATACAACAATACCAAACTCAACATAAATCCGTACGTTTGTTAGGAGATATTGCAATACTAATAAGAAATACTAATCTAGACACACGCTAGTGTGTCACGCCAAGTTATGCAACAATCATCACAACAAACGTCACATCAATTCAATTGTCGAGGTTGTAAACCATTGTAGCGCGGCGCCTTAGCGTCAGTGTCTTATATCTTAAAGCATAGTTGGGCACATTTCAGGTACTTGGGGAAAAATAATAACGCGGTATAAAAGCTTAAATTGTGTTGAAATCAAGAGCAATGACCCACCTGACAAAAATTAACTCGAGCAGGAATGACAGCTAAGCTGCTTTCAATGCAAAATCTGACCCTCAATAACGTTGAAAATGTGTAACTAGCTAGCTAGCTAATTCTAGTCCGCTCATCCCCATGTTAATTTCCATAAGGTGATTATTCATCGATACCGATATAACGAAAAGGCTTCCAGCTAAGAAATTGGACTAATGGCTGCAGTACGATACGAATTGTGTACCTTTATGGTTTGAAGCCTATAGGGGTGTAACGAGGATGGCGTGGGATGGCGCGTAAGTACGAAGACATTGTTATAACCATTGTTAGTATTGTCGGCATCGTCTCTCATTGGACAGTCAAAGTTCGGACAATGACAACGTGTATACTGACGTGCGTGCGTAGACACGCACTAGTGTAGCACGATAAATCTAAACAACGTTGCCAAAGAAATTGTATTCACGTCCAGTTCATGAAAATTAAACAAACTCTAAAAACAAAGCAAAATAAACAAAGCCAAAAACTGGTGAAGAGGCCACCAAGTTTAGAGTGGTTCGGCCCTTCAAAGGAGTGATATCAACACACAAAAACTAATGAAATAAAACAAATTACAACAAAATTAAAACCAAACCAAAAACCTATAAAGAGGTGACCAAGTTGAGAATGGTTCGGCCTATAGGCAAAAGGTAGTATTAAATTGTGGAAAACCAATTTCTTGTTGACGTGTAACTTTATTACACATCTGCACGGTAGTGGAATTGAGTCCAATACACAATTTAAAAAAAAAGGACTGATATATCAAAAAACAAAACTGGTAAAAGGGGCCGCCAAGTTCCGAATGGTTCGGCCCTTCAAAGGACTGATATCAACACACCAAAACATTCGCCAACTTAATCGCACCGAATAATACTTTGGACGTTAAATGAAAACTTGAACATTGCTACCCAAAGTAGCAATGTTCTAGTTTTCATTTAACCTTCGAATTATTAAGTGGTGCGATTAACTTGGCAAATATTTTGGTGTGTTGATATCATTCGGAACTTGGCGGCTCCTTTTACCAGTTTTGGTTTTTGATATGAAATGATATGATATGATATGAAAAACATTAGAGCTCGTATCCCCATACTTACAGCCGTGAAGGTACACGAATAAAAACGGATTAGAGTTCACTCGAACGCAACGAACTATAATTTGAACTCCATACCAGGGGACAAGGTTGATCGCTGTTTGGAGACCAGTTGATCGCTCCTGAACATGCAGAAGGGCTAAAGAAATAATGAGTTGATCGCTATGAAGACAAGTTGATCCCTCCTACAC
>JAHWFP010065247.1:7448-24128 GCA_023313725.1 Lithobius niger
AGGAAATCTTAGTATTTGCTTAAGAGTGATGACAGTTTACTTACCAAGTATAAACAATGGCTGCCAATGAAGGAAGAGTACTGGCGAGGTAAAAATATTTCCAGTGAGGATTAAAATAGGACAGGAAGACAAGCACAAATTGTCCCGTGGTATACATCAAGTTCATAAAGATAGAGGCTTCCGTTCTCCAAACAGTCGGGAACAATTCCATAACCAAACAAAGAAGACAGGAATACATCCCCTAAAATATTATAATGAAAAAAGAATTAGAAGGTAGTTTTGTGCATTTCTTCACAAATCTTAATTATCTACTGAAAAAAAATTAACGATGAACCAAACTACTCCTCACCAGGTCAACAAAGATAAGAGAAATTTTGAATATTGTTTAAAAAAAAGTTTTTAACATACATCCAGTTTTTATGCCATTAATAGCTCTGACTGGGGGAGCAGTTACACGCTCTTACCACCAGTCTGCTCGGGCCCCCCTTTTTTTTTGGGGGGGGGGGGGGGGGGGAGCGGTTAACAAGCTTTATATTTTTTTTAGGATTTGTTTTACCTGAGATCGACCCGAGCCGACGTTATTAAATGTTTTAACTTTGTTAATTAAACAAGAATAAACTGAAAGGAAGAGATTCCATCCCAGGTGCAAACTTATCACAGCTTCCGTATATGGGCATCTATACTGTATTGATGCCAATATACGGAAGCCGTGACAAGCTTGACATGCACCTGGGATGGAATCTCTTCCTTCCAGTTTATTCTTGTTTAATTAACAGACACAAATTAGCTCTACAAAACATGTTTAATGTAATGCTACCATGAGCCGATTTAATCAATTTTTGTTCTACCTTTTGATTAATATTTTAATTTTTCCAGACGCGACCCTGTAGTGTGCAGTGTCCACATAACGAGACACTCGGTGATTGAGTTATTTAACATATCAATGATTTCGATATGGCAAAACTAGCTTTGCACAACGTATCACTAAAAGACTTTTTTGCGTTCTGGAACCTATAAGCTGGCTTAGTGTTAAGGGTCCAGGGAAGAGAAAATTGTGCTCGTCCCCCCCCCCCCCCCCCACCTCCTCCCGGTGAACCACCACGTGTCAGTTTGATGCTGCACAAAATAAAAGTTGTTAACGAATTTCCGCGAAGTTTTTCGGATGTTTGAAGTTGCGATGTCAAACGCCAAGCTCTTTTGCTAAATTATTCCCACCGACTAAGCCTTGAAACATTATTTGAATTGATTACAAATTGAGCAGTAAGCATTTAACCTTTGAACTATTACTTGGACTAATTTAGCGAAAGTGCTTGTAGTTTGATATTACTACTACAAAAAGGCCAAAAACGTTTGTCGGAATCGTTAACAAGTTTTGTGTTGGGAAGATATCACTAAACTCCCATTGTTTTTCTCGGCAATTACGAGACGAAAATCCAAAAAATTTTCTTTTTAGGCTTTAGTAGGTTTCCATTAGTTTCTACATAAGTTTTAGTGTTTGTCGAGATGTCCACATTATTTAGCAGGGGGAACAATTCTTCATTTGTGATGTTTTTGTCGTGCTGTTTACTCACGGCTTTGTGGTCCTTGACAAAATTAAGTTGTTCATTGTGGATTATTTAAAGAGATATCAAAGGTAAACAACAATGCCAAAGGGGGTTTTCCGGTTGGATTTCGCTAGATAAATTGTCGTCTCATCGTCGTGGGTTTTTGGTATTTTAGTTAGGTAAGAGCGTACGATTACGTAGATTCTTTAAAGGCGGTTACCACCAAATTAGCATTGCACCTTCTAGGCCTATCGAGTTCTCTCTCGCAGTAAGCAAAGGAATGCACAAAGCAAAACTTTTAAACGTAATTAACAAGCCACGTGACTCCTTAATTATTGAGTAAAAATTTGGTACGTCCTCGTGCACCTGGAAACAATCTGTAAAGATTAACAATACTGATGCCACTAGATGGCGCCACGGAAAAATATAAAGAAAATCCCCTGGCACCATCTAGTGACATTAATATCGTTAATCTTTACAGCTTGTTTCCAGGTGCACGAGGCCGTACCAAATATTTACTCAATTACGAAGTCACGTGGCTTATTTGTTGCGTTTAAAGGTTTTGTTTTGTGCATTCGTTTGCTTCCTGCGAGAGAGAACTCGATAGGCCTAAATGCTGCAATGCTAATTTGGTGTCAACCGGTTTTTAAGCTCTAGTAATGAATCAGTAAATCTGTGGGGTAGATAACCTAGTTTGGGTTCGTGCTTCCTTAAAAAACAAAACAATGTTTGGGTTCGTGCAACTTGTAACAATGTTGTAACTTGTAACAATGTTGTAACTTGTAACAATGTTGTAACTTTGCCCTTGAAATAACGTTGCGATTGATTGGTAACTTAGAACTTCAGCTTCCCCTAACCCCCAAACGGCGCGTTCCCCAGTTAAGCAATAGCTCTGCAAATTTCAGCTTTATGCACCGCTTGGAAGAATTTATTTTCGTGAAACTAGCTAGAGAGAAGCAAGAATTTGTGGTAGTTAAGCAAATATCAACTTTATTCACATAGTTTTTTCAACAAGAAAACGTTAAGCTATGTCATTAATAGTGATTTTTATGCTATCAGGCGACCAAATTTTGCAGATCAAAGGAAGTTTCGGCCTTTTCTGTCGCCCTGTTATTTTTCCTCCAGACTCCTGAAACCATCCATACTACCCTACGAAAACGCATGAGTTTTTATGCTCGTCATGCTGATATACATTTTACATGGATAGGACGGACGTTAATGTTGTCGTTGATTCTTGGAGGTGACGTGTATCTTAATTATTGCTAAACTACTGAAAAAGAAATAGATTCATCCTTTACCTGAATTAATAGTCCGTGGAGAAATTTGAAAATCACAAACATTGTGTACGAATCAGTGAAATATTGTACCACACCGATCAAAGCTTGAGCATAGAGTGTGGTCAGAAAAACGGGTTTCCTTCCTACACGGTCAGCTAAATGACCAAATATCACTGCCCCAGCAATGGTACCACAGAAGTAGATAGTGGACACCAGACTGACAAGGTACCGTGACTCACAAACCAAGTTGAACTGAAAAGAAAAAAAATCGAATAATAAACAACACAATGTCTATTTATCCAGAAATGAAAGGAAGTTGAGCTTAAAGGCGCCTGTTCACCATTTCGATAGCGTCCATATCTAAACACAGCATCCACGTTCCAGATTCTCAGTCATCCAATACGCTAATGCAGGTCACGTGATCTCATTTTAGTTATGAAAATTCGCGGCGCTGCTGCGAAGTGTTGTTCTTTTAATTTACCGCTATTTTCTTTATATTTATTATTCGAAGTTTCTCCGGTGCTGCATCTAAGTTGAAAAGTTGAAACGGCGCTTCTAACTATATATATTATATTCTTATATGACTTGTATTTATATGACTTATAAGTCATATAACTTATATGATATTCTCCCAGGGATCAGTAGCGAACCCAGAAGGAGTATTTTTTGGGGGTGGGGGAGAGGAAACAAGGTGTGTGGACGCAAGGGAAATTGGAATTCGTCTCGGGAGCCATTTTTTCAGGAATTTTCGATACCTCAATAAAAAGCAAATTTTCGTATTTTTTTAACCACAATAAATGCCTATTTGTTACTTTTACCAAACATTAGTTTTTTTTGGTCTTTGCCCCTCTTGTCCCCCCCCCCCCCACACCCCGTGTACCACTGCCTGAGCTCCCTTACAGCCCCCCATTAAAACACAGAAAAAGGCGTAGAAAGACTGAATACACCAGTTTCTTATTCTAATCACGTTCGTTAAGTTTGATAGGAAAACACGTATAGTAGCATTTCAGTTTTTTTTTAAATTTTTTTCTGAGGAAGACTGCTGTGGAGGAGGTGGGGGTGCAAACATTAAATCGTTTTGTTTAAATATTTCAGGGTCCCTACGATGAGAATTCAAGCAGAAAATGTTCTTCTTTAAATTAAGATTGAAGTTAGAGAACTTGTACATACAATCAATGTGCAAAGCCTATAATGTGCACAATATGTTGGATCATTAAGATACGGTTTAACAAACATATCTATAAGGCGACACCACACTATAGTGTAGCTTTCCAGCAAACCGTAATTAACAAAGATATAAAAAAATATTAAAACAAGCCAAGGGTACGACAAAGTGGCACAAATTAGAAAACAAAAACGAACTCGTTTGATGCTTAAGGTAAGGTTTTAATTGATCCAAAGTAAAACAGCAAAGAAACAAACCTTTTGTACAAGGTTTCAGATACTGCAGTGTCGGTGTACCGTTTAGTCCACATGAAACTTTACTGCTGTATCCAACCATTATACACGCAAATACAATTAAAGCCAAAGCCCAATTTTCAAAACTTTTCATGCCCAAAGAAAGGAAGAATAATGTAAGGCGACAAACTTGACTAGTTTCTTGGCTAAATTTGTCAGTGTTCTTCGGCCATGTCGTCTACTTTCCGTTCATCACCATACCGATGATACATACAGGGTGGTTCACAAAAACCTGACGACCCAAGATTTTCAAAAGTCTAACTTTTTTTTAGTTAGTACCCCTGAGAACCAGGAGAGAGCATAAATTCCCGTTTCATTAGATTTAATTTCTTAGTCCAGTCAAATTAGCTTTTTTGCGGGAACAAATTCCCATTAAGCTGAAAATTGGTACATAACCCCTATACGTCATACTAACCACCATACTAAAACTCCCAACATTCCGAGTTGAGCTTTCGCCGCCATCTTGGGTAAATGGCCGAACGTCACTTCCGGTTTAGCGTTTTCGTCCATTATCTCGTCTCCCGTTAACTTCACGGCAATAGTGCATACGACCAAAGTTGTAGAGCATAAAATTTCCGACAAAAGTGGTCTCTTAAGAAAATTTCCAACAACCTATAATTTTACGAGAAATTAATGCTTTAATTGTACACAGCCAAAATCGCATGTTAGCGTTTTTCTCTCATAACTGTTTTAAATTGTACACAGCGGCGTAAGGATTGGATTTACGACAAATGTGCCCGAATAGGAATTGAAGATAAATATTGCTAGCGAATGCCGCAAACCGCATCCGTTTATGTTAAATAGTTGGCAAGTTATCGCGATTTTGTATCTAAACGCACATACAATGAAACTCTATAATAGACGATGGGCCTTCAGAGGTTTATAGTTCTAAACAATCATTTTTTATGCATTGTTGCGTGATAGCCTGAAAAACTAGCATTGTTACAACAGGTTTATTGTAAGAGGTATGGTCGTAACTCTGATTTCTCGTCAACTCTGGTATTATTGGGTATAATGGCGTAGTGCTGTAATTGTGGTGTCGTCATAGAGGCACCACAATGGTAGCCCTTTAACTTCAATGTAAACCTATTCACAGCGTAATATACCTCCATAGTTAACTGTAGTCTATCCATACAATGTTGTTGCCATACCACTATCACATGACTACATGTCATGTGACATACCTTATATAAAGGCTGTACCTTCCTGATTAAAGTTGTCCTTCAAGTGTTAGCCTACCGCACAGTAGTTCTCTAGTCCTTATTATGCCGTAGTTGAACCCACCAGTATATGACTGCCTCCCTCATACATTATAGATGGCGACGAAGGCGGTACTAAGGTTTAAATTAATTGATTAGCTTGATAGGTTCTACAGCCATGTATAGAGTGCTCCTAATCTGTGGTAAGTAGTAATTTTTTTCATTTTGGCAAATGAAATTAGTACTCTGTGGAACTATCAGAGCTTAATTTTTTTCAAAAGTGTTACTGGGTTTAAGAACTTTCGTGGTACTGATGATAATAGTTGAAATTAGTATCTTAATTACTAGAACTGGAGGGGGCAAGTAAATTCGTAAAAGGTAATTAGTACAATTATTGTATCCCGGTGCAACGTGCTGGCGTGTCACACTGCCCTACTATAAGCAGAACGACATGATTTAAAAATTCAATTTAATTGCCTCTCGGGAATTTATTATTGCCGTGCCGTTATTCAGGCTGGTTTAGTGCCGGTGCTTAATTTTAGGACTAAGCGTTTATGCTTTTAAACGATGAAACTTGGTCTGTGCTGAACGCATAGACCTGCTGTGTGTTTAAACTTTTAGTGAAACGGCAAACAATTTAAAAGCCAAGTCAACTGTTTATGTTGTAGGCGCTTGAATTTAAAACTAGGTAGGCTACGGTAGTTTAGTGGCTTAGTTGTTAAGCAAAATATCCGTTAGTCTCGAGTTGCTTCCAGTTTATTAAATTAAATGGAATTGTGTTAAATTATAAAGAGGCAGGTGAAGTGATTAAAACTCCTGTAATAGCTGTTGTTTTGAATACAGAAGCGGGCGCTAGCGCCAGTGTAAGTTTAAACTTAAATTCAATTGTTAAGTAGTTCAAGTGAAGATCTTACAATGGCTTCGAAAACTGCCGGTTTGTACGCGGAGTTCGACGCTGAAAATGATACCTGGGGAAAATACACTAATTGTATTGGCTACTATTTCGGAGCAAAGAAAATCCCAGCAGCCGAACAAATTGATTTTTTAATGGCTTCAGTTGGCCATAAACTGTTCGACAGAATCTTGAATATTATTTCGCCAGCATTACCAAATTCAATGACGTATGCCGTCTTGATGAAAACTATTCTCGACGATGTTGAACCTCTACCTTCAGTAGTTTCCGAACGTGTGAAATTTTTCCGTAGATCTCAAAAGTCGGATTAAAGCATTAGCGATTATATTGCTTCGTTAAGTTACTCACAAAATTTTGTGACTTTTCGTTAATTAATAACGAGATGATTAGGGATCGCCTGATAGGCGGTGTAAAATCCGAAACGTTACAACGTGAACTTCTGAAGCAGACTCTGGATTTAAAGGCTACAACATCATTAGCTTTATCTTTGAAATCTGCCGAAATCGATCAAGAAGTAATTCGTTCCCATTCGAAAGCAGTTAACTTTGTCTCTCACAAACAGAAAAAAGGTCAGACAAGAACCAAGTTTAGTAAAGATTTAAATTGCTATTGTTGCGGAAAAAACAGGCACGTGAAAACCCGATGTAAATACAAGGATTTTATTTGTGGCCGATGTCACATTCAAGGTCATTTAAAAGCCGTATGTCGTAAAAGTAGTAGCAGTAAAACTTTTAAAATTGCAGAATACTCAAAACCAAGTTCGAGTACAAATTTTAACGCTAGGCCCAAAAGCAAACTGAAGTACAGTTATAAGGAAAAAATCCACAGGGCTGAACGTGAAACTGACACCGAGTCAGATAGGGAGCCCAACAATTCTGAGTCTGCTTCGGAAAGTGAGTGCGAGTCCGAGGAAGATTATTGTCTGCAAAATAACACAGCAAGGCTGTCCGAGGCTGCAGAGCAATTTTCAATTCCTGTTGTGACTAATAAAATCGTAAGTTGTTAACTCCTTGAAAATCCACAAATGGATTATGCCTGTCTCCGTCAATGAAATTAAGCTCAACATGGAACTGGATTCCGGGGCAAAAACTTTTTCATATTGTCCTATAATGCTCAGTCCGTATTCCATCCACTCGTACACCAAGGGGACTGAGAAAACGATTTACACAGTAACTCTCAAGGTAACCGTTAACGGTCAAACTGAATACTTGGAAGCACTAGTTTCAAAAAATGAACAAACCTGCATTAATTGGGAAAGATTGGCTTTCAATCTTTAGGATTAACTTTGAACCATACTACGATTTGCAAACTAAAGTTAAGGAAGTCAAACAGGTTAAAGCAAAGATTCCACCAGTTGACACTGATGCAATAGTTAAAGGTTTTCCCAAACTTTTCAGTGAGGGTATGGGGTAAATTCAAAAACTTCAAAAGCAAAGATTCAGTTAAAGGCCGACGCAAAACCTGTGTATAGTCGAGTTCGCCCTGTCCCTTTGGCATTAAAACAAAAAGTTATCAGGAAATCGAGTGCTTGGTTAGCTTAGGAATACTGGACTATCACTATCGGGGCGACCATTCTGAGTACTGGCAACCTCAGAATGGTCGCCCCGATAGTGATAGTCCATAAAGTTAATGGCGACATTAGAATTATCGGCGATTACAAAACCACCGTAAATCCACAATTGGAGGTGGACCATTATCCGGTTCCCACAGCTGCAGAATTATTTAGTAAATTAGCAGGAAGTGACCGATTTAGCCTTATCGATCTTAAGGATGCCTTTTTGAAAATTGAATTAGATCCTGAGTCGCAGGCAGCATTAACAATAAACACTCCCCTGGGTCTTTTTCGCTGGCTTCGTGTACCTCTGGGCCTTGCGTCCAGTCCTGGGTCATGACGCAAATTACGAGTAAAATCCCTAAATGTTCACCATTTTAGGATGACATCCTCGTGAGCGGGAAAGGGGAAAAGCATGACGAATCTTTAATCAGCTGCTAACTGCACTACAGGATGCAGGGGCTATGCTTAGGATCGACAAGTGTAAGCTGTCGCAACCTGAACTAAAATATTTAGGTCATGATAAATGCTGAAGGCCTGCACACACTCCCTGAGGTGGTTAAAGCAGTCACAAATGCACCGAATCCAACTTGTATTCAAGAACTACAAAGTTTCCTATGATTCATGAATCTTTACTCAAAATATCTCCCTAACCTTGCTCATATTCTTTCCCATGCTACCCGGTTGTTAAGCCATAAAGTAAAGTGGACATGAGGGACCGAATGTGACCAGGCTGTTAGAAAAGTAAAAGAACTATTTATTAAATCAAAAGTTTTGGTACATTACAACCCAAAATTAAAACAAACTGGTTTGTGACGGCTCACCCTATGGGGTGGGGGCGTGCCTTATGCATGTCATGCCTAACGGCGAATCACGACCAATAGCTTTTGCTTCACGGAAGGTAACAAAAACCGAACAAGGTTACAGTCATTTCGATCGTGAAGCTCTCAGTGTAGCTTGGGAAGTTAAACGGTTCCATGAATACGTTTATGGTTAGAAATTCATATTGCAGTCTGACCAAAAGGCTTTAATATGGATTTATGGTCCTAAAAAAGGAATCCCACAGATGGCAGCACCTCGCATGCAATGTTGGGCGGTTATGCTTAACGCCTATGATTATGACTTTCAACATATACCCGGAAAGCAGAATTTAACTGCTGAACGCACTGTCTAGACTTCTACTCCCTAACGACAAGGAGTTTGAAGAGGCGGAAGAACAGTACAATGTACTAGCGCTGGAAACCATCTCCAACTTACCAGTGCTAAACGAAGCCTTGGTTATGGAGAGCAAGCATGACAAACTATTGTCTAAAGTATACAGTTACGTTAATCGCGGCTGGCCTGAAGTGTGTGATAACCCGGACATGCAGCCGTACTTCACATGCCGCAATGAAATCTTGATTAAAAGTGACACACTTTTTTGGGGATTTGGAATCGTCGTGCCGACAGATTTGAGATGTCAAGTTTTGAAAGATTTGCACAGCTCACACCTCGGTATTGTTAAATTAAAAAGCTTGGCTAGGTCTAAGGTGTGGTGGCATTCTATTGACGCAGATATTGAAAACAAAGTTAAATCCTGTTCTAATTGCCAAGAATTTAAGGATAATCAATCTGCAGGACCCAAGCACACCTGGGAGTATCCACAAAAGCCAAATTTTAGACATCACGCTGATTTTTTAGGACCGTTTAACAATTTCATGTTCCTAATCTTAGTGGATGCACATAGTAAAATTCCGTTCGTGCATAAAATGAAAACTACCACTTCAGCTAAAGTTATGGATATTCTTAATAACCACATTACCGAATACGGGCTGATGGATTCTTTAGTTAGAGATAACGGCCCGCAGTGGACCTCTAAATTTAAATCCTGGTTAAAGGTTAACGGAATCCAACTCCTGTCAGGCCCGGCTTTTGTGCCGTGGGTTAACGGATTAGCAGAAATTTATGTCCGAAATTTTAAACGTGTCTATAAAGCTGCTCGGCGAGACGGATTCTCAATCCAGGAAAGTATAAATGCATACTTATTATCATCACGAATCACGATAAGTTCTACCACCCAAGCTACACCTGGTAAATTATTCTTCAACCGTGAATTAAAATCCAGATTGGATTTGCTGTACCCTGACTCTGTGTCCGTTGTAAAAAGAAATCAACAAAAACAGATTAAAAGCACCCAACATTGTGCCTCCGTTAACTATCAAGTTGGTGATAAAATCTGGTATCGTGACTATAGCAAAACTAGCCCTAAGCTATGGTCGAGGGGGTCTATCAAGAATAAACTGTCACATTTGATCTATAGTGTACTTACAGAAGAGCTGGTAGAAATGTGTAAACATCGCGATCAATTGCGCCCAAGAATAGATTCCGAAGATGCCGTAGAATTGTCTCTAAACGCACAAAATCCGGCGAAAAATTCTGTCAATTTTGGCATGAATATTAAAGGCATTAATTCGAAAGAACACTTAAGTTTCGAAGAAACGATATCCTGTTGGTACATCACGTCACGATCAGGTGATTCACGAGCATTCAAATTGTCGGCGGCAGTCCGTGGGCCAATCACGGCGTTCCACTGTTGCCAAACGGGGGTCAACATCAATCAAAAACACCTCACTGACAATTAAGGAGTTGCGACACCTGGTGTCAGCACAATTCAGTCGAAATCACCCCACACACAGCCAGTGGGCGAGTCCCATAACGTCACTGTTCCCAGTGATCAGGCCATGTCGCAAAACTTCAGCTCCTCCCAGCGAGATATTGTAGTGACAGGTGGCCTGGAGCCTCCTCTATTAACAAAGCAGTCTCCTGCTAAACCATCGGAGCCTGCTAAGGTGAAAAGCCAACACAAAGCGTAGGTTTGCACCATTTTCACCACGTGCAGATGATGCAGTGCAGCCTCCAATAGCATCAGGTCGTCCGAAGCGAACGAAAAGAGCTCCAGGCAAGCTCAATATTTAATAAATAACCGTAGGCTAATATAAGTGTTCGTAATCCGTTCTCCGTCAACCCAATTGGGGGTTGTTTTTTAACTTGTGCGGCGCTCGCACCATGTGTTCGGATTAGTTATTTGTGCAGGGGATTAACCTTGTAAATTTTAAATCGTGCCTATGGTTGGCAACATGTAGTGTTTTCAGTTATTCGTGAGGAAAATTGATTCCTCAGTTTTAAAGCATGTTTCTTTTTTACTTTCATGTATATATTTCCTTCATGACTGGACAACTGCTTTGGGAGCTGAAACAGCCTCCGGCGTGAGCTAACCTCATCTGTAACAAACTAACAGATGTAGTCAACAGCCAGATGTTTGCAACTAATCAACTTCGTTGTAAACAGCAGTTGTTATAACCCAAAAAATAAAAAGAAGGAAACACTACCGAGATTTATTCGAAAATATCTATCAGAAGCCAGATTTGAAATTTAAAAGGAAAACAAACCAGATGGACTTCATGGTGCCAGTTTTTCAAGCATCATCAAATTTCAGATATTTTGTTGAGTTAAGGGGGGTTGCAAGCTTTCACAAAATGTTAAGTTTTTCTTTGAAAGCAACACATTTTCCTCTTAATAAATACAACTTAAAGTAGGCAGTGACTAATAAAAATTCATGTCTTCATAATAATACATATTTATTTTACAGCTAGACTTAAGAATTTTCCTTTTTTTATTAGTTGGTTGTATTGTGGTGTCGTCCTAAATGCACCACAATGGTAATGGTAATGATGCGCCCACATCAAAATCACAACAAACATATACACTTCAGAGTTACGACCATACCTCTTACAATAAACCTGTTATAACAATTCTAGTTTTTGATTGATTGATTGATTTATTACGGAGCTCTAGCCAACATTGGCTACCAGCCCCAGTACAACTACACACACTTACTTAAACACCTACATCACTACTACACTAATACATAGAAGCTGTAAAGGCTCTAGGCAAACCGACCTGTAGCTTCACAGAAACCTGCCACTGCCTTCAAACACTGCACATTCTGCATACCCCCATGTGGGGCCACTGACAATAGAGCATAAGTACTCTGCGGAAACTGGTTCCGTTTTATTCTAGTTTTTTATGCTATCACGCAACAATGGATACAAAATGATTGTTTAGAACTATAAACCTCTGAAGATCCCTATGTAAGATAACTCTGGATGTGCCGCGGGCAGGATGGATGGTACGGGCTCTGCACTTACTAGAGTGGAGCTCTCTGCTGCACTAGCAGCTTGCCGGGTCGGCAGGGCAACGGACATAGACAGGATCTCGTATGAGGATCTCCGGGCACTGGGGGATGAGGGCAGCAGTGAGTTGCTTGGGTACTTCCAGAGCCGGTTCAATGGGGGACCACTCCCAAGGTCACGGCTGTTTTCGATCCTGACCCCGGTGCAGGGCAGGGGTAAGGTCCGGTCGGCTGTTACCAGCTATCGTCCGATCGCCCTTTTGTCCTGCGTTCGTAAAATGTATGAAAGGATGCTGGTGAACAGGTTAGTGTGGGAGGTGGAGGGTTCTGGGCACTTGTACAACGCCCAGTTTGGTTTTCGCAAGCATCGGGGTGCGCAGGATGCTATGTTGTTCCTGGAGTCTGGGATACGCGAAGCAAGGCTGAATGATTGCTTTGCCGTGATCGTGTTTCTAGACATCAGGGCAGCATATGATATGGTGGATGTGCTGTGGGTGGGGCATGAGCTTTCTGTGTTGGGGGTCAGTGGCAAGTTGTCGGCAGCGGTCCTCGCGCTGCTTGGGCAACGGGCTTTTGCTACAAGGGTAGGGTCCTGTTGGTCACACTGATCGGGGCCTGCCGCAGCCCTGTCCTCTTTGCCATTGTTATTAACTCTGTCCTCGTGGAGCTGAGTCAGGATATTAACGTGGTGGCGTACGCCGATGACGTAGCAGTCTAGTTGACTGGCAAGGATCTGCCAATGGTTCTAGCAGCCCTGGAGGCTGCCATTGATCGGGGTTCTAAGGCTCTTGCTGCCAGGGGTTTGCAATTGGCTGGAGCCAAGACCGAACTTATGGTTTTCAGGCGGGGGCAGGCTGTTGAGGCAGCTCTTTGGGTAAATGGGGCTCTGGCCCGGTCCTCCGAGAAGGGTTTTTGGCTGGATCCATGCCTGACGTGGGTGCATGACGTGGCTACTGTTCGTAGGAATGTGGCGACTAGGCTGAGTGTGCTCAAGTCACTTGCTGGCAACAGTTCTGTTGCGAAGCGCAGCACGCTTGTTAACCTCTATAGGGTTTATTTACGGTCTTGTGTGGACTTTCATGCTCCACTACTGGTGTCATCGCGACAGGCCATGGAAGGGTTGCAGGTGGCGTTGAACGATGGTCTCCGTGTGGTCACTGGCTGTCTGCCTTCGATGCCGGTTTATGCTCTCCATATTGAGGCGGGAGAGACGCCAATTTTGTTTCGTGCTAAGGAATTGCTGGTGCGACTTTGTCAGCGTGCCATTGCAAGGGGCCGGTTGGACCCCCTTGGCCGTATCATTGTAGACTATGGGCTGTTGTCACAGGGGGCCAGGGAGTTGCTCGGTGCCCCAGGGATGGGTGCTTCCCTTGTGAGGCAAGTGGGCTTAGGTGCCCTTCTCTTGCCGATGTTTGTTCATCCTCCGGCTCCGTGGGTGTGGTGTGGCACAGCGGCGTTGGCTGTGTTGGACCCAAGGGTCCCGGCGCGCCTAATGGACTCGTGCGCCCAAGTTTTCTGTGATGCGTCTTATCTGCCTCCAGGGAGCGGGGGTGTGGGTATGTGTATCCCTCAGCTACGGCTGGAGTACGGGTTTACGCTGCGCGTTCTCCCATCGGCCTTTGTGGGGGAATTAGTAGCGATTTCGGTGGCCATTGATATTGGGGCAGACCAGCATTTTCCGGAGTTTTGTGTGTGGACGGACTCGTTAGCGGCTAGGGTTCTTGGCGAGTTGTTTCCGCTCGGTGCAGTGCTCACACCCGATTGCGCTGGAGGTAGGGTGGAAAGTGTATACTTTATGGCTCAGGGGTGTGCGTGTGTCTATTGGTTGGGTGAAGGGTCACTCAGGGGTGTTTGGCAACGAGTTGGCTGACAGATTGGCCTGCCAGGGATCCTGTGGAGAGTCTAACGAGCTGTCTTTTGTTGTGGGCCCTCGGGATTTGCGTCCAGTGGTTGCTAGGGTTATTCGAGACGAGTGGGAAGCTGCCTGGGCTGTCAGCACGACGGGGAGACAGCTCTTCTCTGTTCATCTCTCTACGTCTGGTCCGCGTTACCTGAACGCTCTCTCACGTCGAGATGCGGGTATGGTGTCACGCCTTCGTACTGGTCATGCTCTTCTCCGGGCTCACCTCGCCCACCTTGGTTGGGTCCAGACACCTATGTGTGAGTGTGGTGGTGGACCGGAAACTGTACGGCACTTTCTTCTAGACTGTCCGCGCTGGGCGTTCCAGCGTCGTTTTGTGGTCGACGGGGAAGGGGACCCTTTGCAAGGAGTTCTGGGGGTTGCACCGCATGGCCCCACAGGTAGGGGGTCCCTGGGCCGGGTATTAGGGTTCTGCCGGGCTACGGGACGGTTTGTGTTGTAATAGAATTACTCACGCTTGGGTCCGTCCCCCCCTCGTGTTCTCAGGGGTACCTAGAGTTAGCCGGCTTCTTGGGTTTCTTGGAGTCAGCTGGTCTGTTTGGTTGTATTAGTCTAAGTAGTTTTTAGTTTATTTGTAAGTTTGTGAGCGAATGGCTTGGAGGCCTTATCGGCTCAATAAAATATCAATCAATCAACCTCTGAAGACCCATCGTCTATTGTTATCGAGTTTGATTGTATATGCCTTTAGATACCGAAATCGCGATAACTTGCCAACTATTTAAGATAAACGGATGCGGTTTGCGGCGTTGGTAGCTATATTTATCTTCAATTCCTATTCGGGCATATTTGACGTAAATCCAATCCTTACGCCGCTGCGTACTTATTTAAAACCGTTATGAGAGTAAAACGATAACATGCGATTTTGGCTGTGTACAATTAAACCATTAATTTCTCGTAAAACTATAGGTTTTTGGAAACTTTCACTAGAGATAACATTTGTCGGAAATTTTATGCTCTACA
The DNA here is from genome assembly GCA_023313725.1 of Lithobius niger. Lineage (NCBI taxonomy): Eukaryota > Metazoa > Arthropoda > Chilopoda > Lithobiomorpha > Lithobiidae > Lithobius > Lithobius niger. Next base: position 22,444 of record JAHWFP010065247.1, read on the forward strand.
ACTTTGCATTATTGGCATGAAGTTAACGGGAGAAAAAAAATGGACGAAAACGCTAAACCGGAAGTGACTTTTGGCAAAGCTCCACTCGGAATGTTGGGGAGTTTTAGTATGTTGGTTAGTATGACGTATAGGGATTATGTACCAATTTTCAGCTTAATGGTAATTTGTTCCCGCAAACGCCAAATTTTAGGCTAATTTGACTGGACTATCTGCCCTATCCTGGTTCTAAGGGGTGCTAACTAAAAAAGTTGAACTTAGAAAATCTTGGGTCGTCAGTTTTTTGTGGAACACCCTACATATCAATTTTCGAGACTTTGAAGCACTTATTGTCATGGAGTTTTATTATTACTTTCCAGGACATTTCTAGGGTTTCAAGGACTCGCACTCACCTGTAGAGCTGTGCAAGCACTAAGACGATTAGTTTTTTTTTAAAGATTTTCTAGCGATGTCATTTCGCCAAGTAGAATGCACTAATCATTAGATGATCTATCGTGTGCAAAAGTACAAATGGAAAAAACATTTGACTACAGCAGTAACTTTTCACGTGGACTAAACAGTACAGCAACACTACAGTATCTGAAACCTTACAGGAAAGTTTATTTGTGTTCTTTTGCTGTTTCGACTTCGATTCAGCATTAAAGCATTAAACGAATTCGTTTTTGTATATTAATGACGTATCAGGTTTCAGTTTTGTAATTTTAAATTATTAACAAAAGAGTGAAATTAGGTATTTGTACCTAACTAAATTGTTCGTTGTAATTAGCTTATTTACATTTCAATTGCCCTTTTTGTTTTTTTTTATTTAAAAACTAAAATAAGCAACATGCTACCTTATTTAATCATAACGTTTTAAGAAATTAAGTTATTGTAGTTGTTCGCACAAATAATCCTTCTAGCTTCGTGTCACCTTTTCTATTTAAATGAATTTTAAAAAATCCGATCTTCCCCCAATTACTCAACATTGCACGCAATAGAGAACCGGCTTAAACTTTCAGATTGGGCACAGCCAGAATCTAAATTGGTTTACATTGATGTTTATGTATCTTGTTTGGTACATAATCTTTTGGGATCTGACTGCCATTTAATTGTACAGCTGAAATTGTTACTAGACATTGTGGCCCAAACTCGGCTGTTGTAGTAGATAAAGGCGTGAAAGAATTTCTTAATCAATTTCCAGGGGATGAAAAGGTTCATTTTTTTCTCGAAAACACAAGCAAATGTTAACCTTTGTAAGTATGCAACACTTTTCTGAATTCAACAGTGCAGTGCTGATGCTGGAGCTTCTTAAAGTTGCTCCTAAACGCACGATTAATTTTCCTATCCCTCAACTTGACGTCACTTCTGAATCATCGGATTCTTCGGCTCTTAGAGGCGGTTTTTCCGCTGAATCAACAAAAAGATGGCAGACCTGTAGTTTTACTTCGCAAGCATTATTTATATAGACATGGTTAACAAACGGAGACTGTCGTTTCCAATAGCTAAAAGATAAGACGTTACCTTCAACAAATAAACATATTTAACTTAATACTGCTTAGTAACACCCTTAACAACGCAAGAATGATGGTGAACATACACTCGTGCATATGCTGAAGCATCACAGTCTGTTCTACAGACTGCAGCGTGATGCACTTTTGATGGAAGCAGGTTACCTTCAACAAATAAACATATTTAACTAAAACTGCTTA
>JAHWFP010065249.1:0-18675 GCA_023313725.1 Lithobius niger
TTTAACCTGGTTTTGTTACCAACTTGAAAAAAAATGTAGTAATATACAATTACTTTATATATATTGAAGTTATAATTATAATTCCATGATGACAACTCTGGCATTAAATATATTCATTTTACATTCTCTGTATCATATGCAATGGAGTGCATCTTATAGTAACTTTAAATTACCAGGTATCTGGCCATAAACGATTTGCAGTTCTGAACTAGATGGGAATCTTCAAATACCTTGTTTTTTTCTAGCAAACAAAATAATATTCTTTGCCTAGGTAGCACAACAAGACCAAGCATATAAACAATGGCCTTAATAACAATCATCTTTGCAAGCAAATTAGAATTTCATAAACTCAAATAATGTTTCCTGCAAATGAGAAATAGTATACAATTTCTACTTCACTATTTTAAAGAGTTGATTTTCTACTATTTATTCAGTTAAATGAATGTTGAAGATGGAAAATAAATATCGTGAAACGTAGACTAAGTCTTTAATCGTAACAAACTGTATTTAATCTAATGCAGTGTATTAACATGTAGTTATAAACAATAGAAATTAAATTTTAAATTGACTTCAGATCAACTTGGGTTATTTGCTCCTTGTTTTATATTTGGTTGTATTCCCTGGTTACAGCTCCTTCTCATTCTGGGCTTCTACTTCTAGAAACTTCTGGCTGCTTCTAGCAAAAGGAAGTGTTGTTATGCACATGTGTATAATGCAGATAGCTTCTTTCTATACTGGTCCAATGCCCACTGCTCCAGAAGTTACACTAATGCTCAAAATTGCATACCAAAAATACATTGCTGGAAACTGGTATCGCATCAGTCTTTCCCCTGACAAAAGAACTACCTGGAATTTAATGTCCGGAATATGTCATTGGAGTTCAGTCAGACATTACAGAGAAAAAGCATGCAGATTTGAGTGCAGTGTCCGCTTAGCGGCTTCTCCGCTATTTTAACTTCTCGGCTGCTCCATTTAGAAGTGCTAACCATGGATAGGGTGATTTTCTCTAAATGAAATGTGAAGAAGGCTTGGCCAAGTCCAAGAAGATCCGTAAAGGATTTATTAGGTTGGTAACGGAAATTCAACACTGTACAGGCGTAAGGACACCAACTCCCTCTCTCTCTCCAAGCAGGCCTCTCTCTCAAATGTTGGCACTCACCACATTTTCATGTGAGTTAAAAGTGCTGCAAACTGAGGTGAAACCTTGACTGAGAAATGTCCATGTGGCCCGACATATTACGTGGTCTTGTAGTGGTTATCAGGGAGAAACTAAAAACTCGCTCATTACAAAAGTCAATGGTTAGACCGAATCAGTAGTATTAAAGACTCACACCCAAAAGGCGTACGAACTTTGGAGGTTTTGGGGCAAGCCCAAAAGGGGAAAGATCGCCCCCTTTGTATAACAGACTTTGTACCCCTACAGAATGATCTGGACGGGTGGTCAACACATTGAACTAAGATTCCATGGATGAATATTAAGTAGACCTTGAAGAAGTGAGATTACTATAGAATTGCGTGCAAGATAACAACAGGCAGATATGGTGACAAAAGTGGAGTAGGGGATTTCTTATTCCAGCAGGATGAAAGGAGTGGGTGTGCCCAGGAATAAACAGTGCAAAAGGCCATCCTTCAAAAATACAATTCATATGTTTAACGAAGTGCATGTCTGTCGCCACGCCGAGTTTTCCAGTCACCGGTAGGACATCCGGGTATCACCATACGCCATATAAATCTCAGGAATGACATCAAACTAAACTTGTATGTTCTGATAATAAGGTGCGTGAACTGATAAGTCAAGCACTCGAAAGTGTCCATTTCAGGAACCTTGGCACTCCAGGCCTGTATAGGGGACATATCATCATGGAAAGCTGAGGTATTGAGGTAAAGTGTGACACATGGTTACTTCGAGGTAAGCTTTGGCCTAGAATTTCTCCGAGAGTCCCGCGTCTTCCAGAAGGACACGACCTATTGTTTCAATGATCAAATGGCAACGTTGTGAAATAATGTTTCCTTGTGGAATGTGTGGGACTGTGCAACATAATTTGTCATACGTTATACGGGACGGAAAGCCAATGGGCTAGATATTGGTTTAATAAGTCCAAAAGGCAACGTAAATAGGTTTGCATCCGTATTTATTAAACATAATTTGTCTAGCATATGGTAGTTCGAATCAATGATCGTTGTTGGGCTAGATTATTGATGTTTGGCTGTACTTCATTTTTTCGTATATTCTCTTAAAATCTCAAATTGCAATTAACAATCACCTTGTTTGATTCAGTGTTGTGTAATCTATATGACCTAGGTCATTCATCAGAACCTAGCATTAAGTAAGTTATCCCATTTGGATTTAGTTTGGACCAATTGAGTGGAAGTTTTATGCATAGCACAGGTATCTTATAGCATCGTATGGCTTCAAGTAGGGTGCCAATTCAATCACAGATTTTTATTTTCAATAATAAACAAGGATTGGATAGGATTAGAGGTGTTTAGAACTGTAGGAAGCAGCCAAATAAACAAGCTAGGGAGAGAATTTCTACTGTAGCCACAGATTTTTGTTTTCAGTAATAAAGAAGGATTGGATATGATAAGGAGTGTTTAGAACTGTAGGAAACAGCTAAATAAACATGTTGGGGAGAGAATTGCTAGTTATCCACAGATTTTTCTTTTCTATAATAAAACTGGATTGGTTAGGATTAGGAATGTTTAAACCTATAGGAAACAACCACATAAACGTGCAAGGGAGAGAATTGATAGTTCAGCCAACCACACCTAGAAGGCGCTACGGGTTACCACTTGTCCTTTTATGATCATTCCGTATTTTAAACAACAATTGTGTAGCGTACTGGTCAAATAATTGCTAGCAGTCCTTAGCAAGCATTTGCCATTGTGGCTGAGGTTGGTGCTAATGAACTGGCTGTCGATGTACCATTAAGCCTCAACCCCCACCCCTTCCAAGCATTTGCTAATGACTAAGCCCTAATTACACAAAAATAGGTCTTACCACAACTAACAGCCTAACAAGACATATAATTGAGTTCGAAAGATAATAAATACTCGAATAAGTGAGAGATTTCATAATACAGTAGTTTATTTTCTGTATTTTTTTCATTTAATAATAATAATAAGTTTGCTGCAATGGCAAGGATGTGATGGTGACTAACTACCATCCGAAGTTAAAACTAAAAATAAAAAATAAAGTGTTTAAAAGTTTAAAACGAAGACGATGGCCTGGCTGCAGAGGCACATTAGATGATATGGGTTGGGGTCACGAATGCCTTACCACCCAGGTTAGACCTACCCGGGCAACAATGGTCCCCGATGTAATTGAGTCGGAAGATAATAAATACTCGGATGAGTGAGAGATTTCATAATACAGTAGTTTATTTCTATATTTTCATTTAATAATAATAAAAAGTTTGCTGCAAACGCAACCGGAATGGCAAGGATGTGATGGTGACTAACTACCATCCAAGTTAAAACTTAAAATTAAAAATTATAAAAAAATAAGGGTTTAAAAGTTTAAAACGAAGACGATGGCCCGGCAGCAGAGACACATTAGATGGTATGGGTTGGGGTCACAAATGCCTTACCAGCCAGGTTAGACCTACCCGGGGCACAATGATACCCGATGTCATTACCAAACGTGTGGGACAAGTAAGGGAAAAGCCGTATCATTGTCAATGTTTCTTAAATATAAAAAAAATACATCGCAGTTTAAAGCCTGGCGAAAACCAATTGTCAATCTTAAGATAATGAAAATTATAATAACAAAGTTATGGTCACCAGGGAATACATGACCAGGAACAAGTGGGCATTACACCAGTACAACAATCACAACCCAAATAACAGGGGGGGGGGGATTAAGGCTTAATGGCGCATCGACAGCTTGGTCACTAGTGCCAACCTCAGTCACAGTGCAGTGGTACGGGTTGCCACTGCACCACACATTACAGACATATTATTCACACCCCTAATCTAAATCTTGTCATAGAACTGGACCTCCTGCAAAAATTGAAAAAAACACCGGACAGGAGGACGGACTTATTGCCCAATTGACGCGCAATGTCATGCGGAAGATGGAAACGAAGACGAACACCATCAATATAGTGACAATCAACAAGGAAGTGCCGGACCATAAGTGGCCGTCGACACCAATAATATTCAGGAGGGTCAACCCCCCGCAAAAGGAAACAGTGAATAAGTCGGGTGTGACCAATGCGCAAACGGGCCAACACCACCTCCTCACGACGACTGCGGCGACACGCCGAGTGTCATTCCTCAACAGTGTCTTTAATAGCTCGTAATTTACTACCGTCCTGTCTGTCCCACAAGTTTGCCAAAAAGCGTGTTACCTCAGACGCGGAGTTGGAAAGGCGTCAGAGGAACAAGGCTGAGATCCCTTCCGAGAGGACCAGAAAGGGCCCCTTTCACTGCAGAATCAGTTGGCTCATTTCACCTATCCCAACATGGCCCAGGATCCAGCAGAAAAGCACGGTTTTCCGCTGGTCAGGCAAGCGGGAAAGCAAAGCTTGAACACGCTGTGCCAAGGGGTTCCGAGGATTGTAATTCGCCAACGAATCCAGGGCACTCATGGAATCGCTAAAGGTAATGAAATGCGTGCCCTGAAGGTGAAGGATCCATTCCATAGCCAAACCGAGAGCCAAAAGCTCTACAGAAAACACAGAATAGCCTGATGGAACTCGATGGGCAACCGTTACTCCCTTACACACACAAACACACGCCATGCCAACGTCTGACTTCGACCCATCAGTAAACAGCCGCTGTTAACCGGCGTACTAAGAACACAGACACCGGAACTCCTGCAAGTCCCTTGCTGGTAGAGTGGAACCCTTTGGGAGGGACGCCAGAGCAAAAATGAAAATGCCACTTGGGACAAGCCAAGGGACCACTGGCATCCCACAAGCCTCAAGACGCAGAATATTACAAAGGCTCTTTGCTTACAGGAGTGCTGGAGCCTATCGCGGAAATCACCTTTACCCACCTTGCGTCTACCGACTCGCAAGTCTGGCCCCAAAACCATGGACCAAGCATGACTGGATTGCACAGCACACAATCGCACAGCATACTGAATGGCAAGCTGTTGCTAACGAATGGCCAAAGGTGGCTCCGAGGCCTCAGCATAGAGGCTGATACTAGAGACGTTCGAAATGCCCCAGCCGGCAGATGCAGGCCACTATGATGCACAGTGTCCAACACCTGGAGAGTCGAGTCATGGGCTAAACTATAGACCATGCAAGCATAATCAAGTTTACTGCGGACAAGGCTCGGTAGAGGCGCAACATGGCAGTGCGATTGGCATCCCATGAACTTCCCGACAGAACCAGCAAGATGTTAAGCACCCGTAAAGCTTTGTCTTTAAATTGATATAAGTGTGGAAGCCAAGATAACCTGGAATCGAATATCAGACCCAGGAAACGTGCCTGTGGGACAACAGGAATTTGTGCCTGTCCAAGTACAGGCAAGGATCTGGGTGCAGTGTTCGTTGGCGGCAAAAGTGCACGCACACAGTCTTGTCCGGAGAAAACCGGAAACCATTACTGACCACCTAGGTCTGGACTTTCTTAATTGCCAGTTGTAGCCGTCACTCGCAGGTGTGCATGCGAGCTGCCCGAAAGCGCAGGCCGAAGTCATCGACAAACAATGACTGGGTAACAGCAGCTTGCTGAGCAATGGGGTTGATTCCTATAGCAAACATGATGACACTAAGAACACCTCCTTGAGGCATACCATTAACCAAGACAAACGGGCGGGTAAGAGTCACCCCAACACGAATGCGAAAAGAACTGCCTGAGAGGTAAGCGGAAAGGAACAGTGTCATCTGTCCCCTCAAGCCACAGTCATAGAGATTACGGAGAATCCCATAACGCCAGGTCGTATCATAAGCCTTCTCCAAGTCAAAGAAAACTTGAACCAGATGTTGATGCTGGCGAAAGGTCTCCTTCACATCTGATTCAAGGGTAACTAGATGATCAATAATTTACTGAAACCGTCGAAAGCCACACTGGGACACAGATAAGAATCCCCGTGATTCCAACAACCAGATAATCCGCTCACTGACCATTCGTTCCATACGTTTACAGACACAGCTAGTCAGAGCGATTGGGCGATAACTGGAAAAAGAAGCAGGATCTTTGCTCAGTTTTACAATCGGGATGACAACTGCTGTCCTCCACACAGCCGGAATAGAGCCCTCTGCCCACACACGGTTGAACTTCCCCAGCAAGAACTGCTGGGAGGCAAGAGGAAGGTGTTTCAACAGCTGATAGTGAACATCATCAGGCCCTGGGGAAGAGTCATGGTACTTGGACAAAGCTGAAACAAATTCCTGCCTGGTAAACGGTAAATTGTACTCCTCTAGCCCGTCGGAGCGAAAGTCTAGGGAGTGAGTCTCTTCGATACGTTTAATCCCGAGGAAACCAGGACCATAATGGTTATCACTCGAAACCCGCGCAAATGCAGACGCAAGACAATCAGTGATATCCAGCACTGAAGAAATCATGGCATTCGCTGCCTTTAACTGCGACACCGGGGATGGCACGTTCCTCCCCGAGATTTGGGGCACCTTTCTCCACACCTGCTGAGAAGGTGTGGAGCGCGTGATCGACGAAACATAAGCCGACCACGAAGCATGCCTGGCCTCACGGATGACACACCTGGCACGGGCACGACAGCACTAAAGGCTACAAAGGTGTCAGTAGTCAACTAACAGGATACAACATAATTGATTCTTTTAAAAAATTTGGCAAAATTAAAATCGTCAAGATAATGTCTGACACTATTAATGGTTGCAACCATTACAATCCGCTCAGACAAAGCATTTCACACCGGACTACCTAAAGGATTGGTTTTGGTATTCTCGTCTTATACAGTAGTTCCTGAATAGGAAGTAATCGAACACAGAAGCTAACACTGCAAGAGCAAAGCACGCTAACAAAGCAAGCCAATTCAACGGTAGTCTTTATGAGAGCATCTCGACAGCATACTACTACGCCTGCGGCGTGCTGTAGATATAAAAGAAGGTGCACTCACATTGTTCAAAACCTGTGAAATTGGCAGTAATAGTGTTTTTTTTTTAACATTTTGATTTTCTTCATTCTTCATGTTAAAAGAATATTCGCTGCGGTAATATGAAAATGGTTTTGTGTTGTTCATGTAGTGGTAGGGGCCACTAGCCTTATATGTCTTTTCCCCCTTACGCTGCTTTTAAAAGTAAGTCTAGTCATCCACGGAAAAACCTGAATATCTCTGAACGTATCTGTCTATGTACATAGGAATTTGATCTTCGAACTCTTGAATTTCATGCACCGAAGCTCTTTTGTTATGAAACTTCAACCAAATCAGAATAAAATTGCTAATGATATCGTGTTTCAAACAAACAAACCCGCACACCGACAAACAGACAAACTACCGTATCCCTGATCGTGTTGGGAAAAAAATATCAGACATTTTATCATTTACTCTGTTCCGTAACAATGCTTACTGACTGAATGGAAATGAATACATTGCAGCTAAGAAGGGGAGGTGCGAAATTTGTTTTACTTTATTCATTGTAATTGATAAAAAAAATATTCCAAGCTTGCTTTTTAAGTATTTTCTTTCTTCTTTATAGGTTATTTGCGTGACCAACTAGACTCCTACAAGCTCTGCATATTATTTCTCGGTGGTATGTCCATCTTAGGAGGTCTGATTTGGATTGCAGAACCGTTGATTATCAAGTGCTTTCCTCCTCAAATGCTGCAGAAAACAGATTCGAAGAGCATAGCCAAAACTGTTGAATCATAATGCAGCGAATTAAATACGTTGGGATTTCAGTTTTTCTACTTTATCCTTTTTTTTGCTTTCCTTTATGAGAATAGACATAGTTTTCATATACGGTAATTAAAAAGCCCTCTACCTGAAAATATTCACCAATTTCTCTTGTGCATTGCAGTTGCGTATATATCATACACCTTGCTTATATGGCTATACCTTTATAACAATGAACTTAGTTTGCATATAATTCAAAAGCCCTCAACATGAAGACTACACAATTTTTTTAGCTCATTTACCTGTGTATACGTAATATGTCTTCTATGTGATATGTCCTAATCTTTCAAAGAATCCACATAGGTTGCATATAATTCAAAAGTTCCCTACTGAAAAGGTTTTTAGCACGTTGTCGCTTCCTGTATGTTCGACATATATGTCCTTACCTTTATAAAAATGTGCATTTTATATGCTATTCAAGTTCTCTGCCTGAAGATGTTTACCAATTAGATCTTTTTAGTGCATTGTGGTGTAAGGGTTTTAAATAGCCATAATAATCTTTATAACAGAAACAATACATCTAATTAATTATGCACATATCTCCAGACATATCATACATTTTATTAATGCGTGAACCGAAATAATATCTATTATAGACCAAATTGGCTCCAGCTGAATGAACAGTACATGGGGCCAAAAGAAGACCGAGATACCATAAATTCCTTGTGATGTGATGCAGTGTAATTAACCTATTGTTAAGGCTTGAAGGATTAGCAATATAATTGACATTATTTACGACATGTTCACGGAGTCCATTTCACTTTCTAGAAGAGATTTCAATTAAGATAAGACTGACATAATGATTGATCCATGTATATAACTAAGATAATAATATTTGTTTGTTTGTGTGTCGCCAGATCACCGAGATTCCTACTACTAATTCTATTCTATTGATGTCCTCAATGGGAAGTTCACAGTGGGATACCGTGATTTGTCACCCGGTTCTTATTCTTCGTTTATTTGTTTGTGGTCTTTCAAAGTGATTTGTCTGAAAAAGTAATAATGCTAATTGTGTTTTCATAAAAGTACTGTTTTCAACACAATACTGATGACGTCATGTATTTTTTGTTGGAATCTCGATAATCTTAACTAGGACAGCCCCCACTTATATGTCCGGTTTTTTAGAGCATTGTTGTGGTTTCCCGTGTGCATGAAAACACAGTGACACGTAGGGCAACCCCCCCCCCCCACATAATCTGTTTTGCTCTGCTATTCTTGCAAATTTCGGAGGACTTTCAACAATTTGAATATATAAGAATGCTCTGCTTTTCTTTTAAATTTCGGGGGACTTTCAACAATGGAAATACATTTCCCTGACATTTTTGTGACAATCAATTCGTCACAAAAAACATAGTTTTTAAAATCTAAATGTTAGGTCATGAAACTGCCTGTAAACTCCAATAAAGCTTTCTGAACCTTCAATGTTGATATTTAACAATTAGAGATTATTTTGTTCGATGCAAATAGGAAATCAAAACAACGCTCTACAAAACCGGGCATATAGGGGGGGGGGGGGTTACGGGCCAGAATTTGGGCTAATCATGAACATCGCGCTAAAAGCCATGAAATTTGGTACACAATCAATTCTTAGCTTATAAATCGAACTAGCTATGGAATCTCTCGCAAAACCCCAAGGCCTCTTCGTGTTCCCCTACCACACTCACTTGTATGTGGTTACTGACCGAAAAATTCTTGCTGATCGCACTAAAACGTGACTGGTACACAAATTCTTAGCAGACAAATGGAACTAGAATTCGTTGATCATCAATTCGTTGATCTCATTGGGGGGGGGGGGGGGTGTATCTCATGGGGTTCCGTATGTAGTTCGATTTCTGCTGCTACAATGCATGTTTTTAGTACGTTCAGGAAGAATTTGTTGGTCATTGATGCATCATGAGGTGCACAGGAATGGAGGGGAAGCAGGGGAAGGCATTGGTGGTATTTCATTAGGATCCATGATGGCTGGTTCAACTTCTACTCTTAGGTTATCAATCTCATGTAACTGGAATAGGGGGGGGGGATACTGAGGGGCCTTGGAAGATTTCGCAGAAGTTCCATAGCTAATAATAATAATAATAATAATAATAATAATAATAATAATAATAATATAGGTTTGTTGCAAACCGGAGCGACAAGGATCGGGTGGTCACTGACTGCCATCCGATATTAAAACTAAAACATTTTCGAATTATAAAAGTTTAACAGTGAAAAGTTTAAAACAAGGACGATGACTCGGGTGCAGTGGAAGGGTTGAAGGTATGGGGTTGGGGTCACGAATGCCTTACCACCAAGGTTAGACCTACCAGGGACGACAATGGTCCCCGATGGCATCGCCAAACGTGAGGGACAAGTACAGGGAAAAGACGGGTAATGCTGTCAATGTTTCTTTGAAAATAAAAAAAATATATAATGCATCGTAGATAATAAAAATAATAAAACAATGAAATGCATGAAACTGGTGTAGTGAAAGTTAAAAACTGAAGTGGGAAGTAAGACTAGAGCTATATACAATTTAAAAAGATGTGTATAATAATACTAATAATAATATTCATTTGCACAATAGCAAAGGGCTTGGTAGAGCATTTCACTTATAACAAACTAGCTCAGATCACAAATTAATTTGTTCGTCATAAAAATACAAAAATACATAAAAACAATAAAAACCAATAAAAAACATTAAAAAACGTTAAAAAAACATTGTATAGGGTCTAATTACATAACTATAATACTCTATGCAGGAAATCGGTGAGGCAAACAGCCTTCAGACGATTTTAAATGAAGTGAGTGTATTTGCCTCAACCACAATTGCTGGTAATTTATTCCAGCAGTTAACTATCCGGCTGCTGAAAAAAATTTTATAGTATTGACCCTGAAGGGATTTGCAACCAACTTCCAGGAGTGCCCCCTCGTTCGATCATCGGAACGAAGCTCAAAGAAAAAAGTGGAATCAACACCAAGGTGACCATGTGCAATAGATACGTTAAAGTTTGATCCGCTCTTATTCTTCTTAATTCAAGAGGTTCTAATTTCAAGGCGTTAAGCCTATCTGTATAGGATAGATGGGATAAACCCTTTAAACTCTTTGTGAACCTCCGTTGAACGGACTCAAGAAGGTCAATGTCCCTAAGGAGGTGGGGTGACCAAACTGGACTAGCATACTCCAGTATTGGTCGTGCATAGACCTTGAAAGCCCAAGTTAGAGTTTGTGGGTCCCCAGAACGGAAGAATTTTCGAATCATAGCTGCCCGTTGCCGTGCAGTCATTACAATTTTATTACAGTGATAACTGAAACTAAGGTCGTTTGTGATCAAAACCCCCAAATCTTTTACAACTTCAATTTCTGGTAGTGTATTTGCACCCGACAAAAAATATTTGCAATGTAGATTCAAATTCCGGGACCCCACATGAAAAACATTGCCTTTTTGTGGTGCTAATGGGAGTTGCCAGTCTGACGACCAAGACTGAAGCCTGTTCAACTCTTCCTGCAATTCGGAATGGCTGACACAGTCAACCACCGAGCTGTACTGCTTCACATCGTCTGCAAATTTCTTTAATTTGATTTTATCATTTAGTGATGTCAGATCATTTAAGAAGACGATAAAAAGCAGTGGCCCCAAGACCGATCCCTGAGGTACTCCGCTACAAACCTGTGTTTGTTTTGATTTTACACCGTCAATTTCAACCCAGTGGTTCTGCCCGTTAAAAACTTGGTCAACCACGTGAGAAGTTTATTTCTAAAACCAAATTTTTCAAGTTTGAACAGCAATTTGTTGTGGGTGACTGACTCAAAAGCCTTAGCATAATCAAGATAGATTACGTCGATAGGGATTCCATTATCAACAGCTGAGGTTCAATCCTCCAATGAACAAAGAAGTTGGGTGCATGTTGATCTCCCATCAACAAAGCCGAACTGGTCGTCAGCAAGTAACTCGTATTTTTTTATGTGATTCATCATTATGTCTTTTAAAACCAACTCTACTACTTTACATGGTACACAGGTAAGAACAATTGGGCGATAATTTTTTGGGGTCTGATGATTCACCTTTTTTAAAAATTGGGGAAATTTTACCTGATTTCCAAAGGTTTGGCAATTTACCAGTTTGCAGTGAAAGTTCACCAATCCAGGCTAATGGTATACAGAGCTCATGTTTAATTTCTTTAAAGAAATGTGCTGAAAAGCCGTCTGGACCTAAAGCATAACTTGCTCTCATTTTAGTTAAATATTTAAGGATAATTTCTGCAGTAACCGTTGGAAGCGTACAGTCTGATAAGTTATCACGGCCTATTATTGGAGGGTAGCATTTATCGTCCAAAACAAAATTTTTGGAGAACTTATCATTAAATACGTTTGTCTTTTCAGTCAAATCGATTACGAGATGTTTCCCGTCTTTTAATGGAGGGATGGTTCGACTAAATCCCGAATTATTTTTTACGAATTTATAAAGTGATGTAAGACTACCTTTTTTAATTAGTTTTCTTTCCTTCTTGATTTCAAAATCCCTGGTCAATTTAATATAATTTTGCCTGCAAGTATTATAAGTAGTTAAATATTCCGCATTTCTGTTGGACCGGTATTTCTTCCATAGTTTTTGTTTTACGCGATTTAACTTTTTTATACATAATGGGATGCTTAATTTTGATTTTGCTCTTAAAGTATTTGTATTTTTAACTAATGGCGTGCAATTTACTATGCACTGATTTACCAGTTTAATAAAGTGGGTATACATAAGATCAACGTTTGTAACCAAGCAATTCTGAAGCCCATGGGACTCGTCTCAGTTCTAATTTTAGATAATCAAAATTTATCAGGTGATCAATTTTTTGTTTACACCAATTTGATTTATTTTTGCACTAGGTAGTTTAAAACCCACCATATTATGATCACTACCACCCATATGCTCCAGAACTTCAATATCAAAAACACTGCGATCATTTTCCACCAAGATAAGATCCAGGATGTTACTACCCCTTGTCGGCTTCTCAACCTGCTGTGATAAACCCAATTCAGACATACAATCTAAGCTAGTTTTACTTCTACTGCTAACAATGACTTGTGTGCCAACTTTCATTCTTTTAGCACTATCTGCAAGAATGTGTTGGTTAAGCCACATCTCCCCCCCCCCTCAGGCCTCAAGGAGGGGGAACAGGGGGGAATTGTTGTTGTACCTTGTAGATTATCTCGACGGGGTTCCATAGCTAGTTCAATTTGTACTTCTATGAATGACTTGTGTACCAAATTTCATGTTTTAAACTTGAGCTGCAATAATTTGTTAGTGAAGCCGCGGGGAAAAGGGGGAAAAGCCTGGGGGGGGGGAGCCTGGGGGATATTTCATATGGGTTCCATGACTGGTTCGATGTGTGCTGCTAAGAATGACTTGGTGTGCCACAATTTAAGCGCTTAACCCGATCTGCAGTAATTTGTTGGTAAGGCATCAGAGAGGGGGAACAGGGCAGCGCTAGGGACCCTTGCGGGTTCCATAGTTGGTTTGATTTGTAATGTTAAGAATGACTTGTGCGTCAAGTTTCATGCGTTTGCTCGATCTGCAAGAATTTGTTGGTCAAACCTGAATGAGGGGAGCACAGGAGGGTTCTATGGATGGTTTAACTTCTACTGCTAAGAATGACTTGTGTACCAAATTGCAAGCTTTTAGCTCGATTTGCAAAAATGTGTGGGTCAAACGTCATTGAGGGAACTGAAGGGGGCGCTGTGGCCGCTTTAGGGATATTTCATTGGGGTTCCACGGCGATTTCGATTTTTACTGTTAAGAAAGACTTGAGCACAAAATTTCATGTTTATACCTTAATTTGCAAAGGTTTGTTACTTCACTTAATGATTTCTACTCAGTGCTTTACAATAATAATTGCTCTGCCGACGATAATACTGCAGTCACATCTAAATCGCGTTCAAAAGGTCCTGGTCGGTGTTAATACCTACATTTTAAGCTATACAAATTGAAAATCGGCTCGTTGGTTCGATCACTAGTTGAGAGCAAAATTTCTAGCCCATTTTGCTCTCCGTGTCAGGAATAATGTAGTTGCATTAAAATAGCTTGCGTAAGGCCCTAGGCCTTGTCCATACCTATGTGTTAAGCTATAGAACTTGAAAATCGGTTCAGTGATTCGATCTCCAGGTGAGGATAAAGAGTCCAAAACATTAATTATTTCCGTCCAGTGCTCTGCAATAATAATTGCTCTGCCGACGAGAATACTGCAGTCACATCTAAATCGTGTTCAAAAGGTTATGGTCGGTGTTAATACCTACATTTTAAGCTATACAAATTGAAAATCGGTTCATTGGTTCGATCTCTAGGTGAGAGCAAAATATCTAGCCCATTTGGCTTGCTGTGTCAAGTATATTGTAGTTACATTAAAATAGCCTGCGAAAGGCCCTAGGCCTTGTCCATACCTACGTTTTAAGCTATAGTAATTGAAAATCGGTTCGGCGGTTCGATCCCCAGGTGAGGTCAAAGAGTCCCAACAACAACAACAACAATAAGGACGACAAGAAATGGCCGTATTGTGGACGCTGGATGGTTATGTTGTTGTCATTAAAATTTGCAATGCAGTGAAATAGTTACGACACGTCCCCAAATACCAAATTTCGTTGCTCTATGTAAATATGGGGGAAACCATAAGTGGTCAAAGTTTGACGTTTAACATGAAAGTTCATGCTGAGGCTTACATATGGACTGCTACCCCGGTCCTTGATGAAGGAGGACAGAATTTTAATCAAGTATGGTACGGCTATTTCCGTTTAGTTTTTTAAAGTTTTTAAACTAAGTCATAATTGCAAGACGGTTTTAACAGTATTACAGCCATTTAAATTTGATGGGACCTTATCATCATCGTTATCTGATTTGGGTACCATACAAATTACAAATCCCTTGTTAACTTTCAAAGGTTTTTCTAAAAATATGGCTTTACTTCCACAAGTTCATTCCATCCAATACTTTAACCATAATCTAGATACTTTTTAGTCTCGCCAGTATAATAAATTTGAAATCCGAAACTCGAATTTTCGTCAGTCGTATTCGAGTGAGAATCTATTCCCCGGCTTTAATACCCCTAAATCTACTATGCGTAGCATCTTTGATGTCCCATGCTTAAATTTTGGATAAATAAGAAGAGTGAATGTATTCTCGACAAAAAGATAATAATCTCGCGAGCAAACAAAGTATAAATGAGGAAAGTTATTACTGCACGACCAAAATTATTTTGCGGACTGGAGCGGTGATTAAAATATTACTAATATCCTGTTTTCTACGACGAACAGTTTTGTAGACGCACCTTTCAGTGAAGTAGGCTGCACACGTTTCTTATCCTTTATTAATCCTATCAAAATATCCATCATTTATAGTTTTAGTGGGTCCCATCGGAACGTTTTACTTATTTTTCTCTAAAGTGATTACCTGGGAGAAGTTCATGGCATCCTCGGGATGTAGGGCGGGTGTGAGTTTAGTCAAACGTTTATTTTCTGCATCGTAGTGTTGGTCCGAGTTTAAATTAATTGAATAGACCTATTCTTTAGTTACCATTTCACTTGTAAGTGGTCTCATGTATTTAATTAGTTTATTTGTCACATTAAAATCTCTGCTATATTCTACCATCAAATATTTGTGGGCCACATGTTAATTACGAAGTCTTCTAAATCGGATAAGTGAGACATAGTTGCCACATCTTGGGGGTACTGGCAGCGAGTTGAGGTTATCTTTTGTTCCACATGTCGTAATTCATCACGACTTTTGAATAGATGTAGTCTTTATTATTGGCATCCGTCAATTGCGAGGGGGAAACGGCGTCTTTAATGCATTTATTTTTCGCGTTGTAATGTCCGTTGGAATCTTCATTAAAACCAGAATGAACTGGGAACTGTCTCTTTTTAAACTGGATAACTGGGAAATGGTTACCGCATCTTGGGGGTCTATACTGGTACAAGTTTGGTTATTAGATTGTTCCATCGCGTGTCATAATGCATCGTGACTTTTGAATCAACGTATTTGTTAAAGGCTGCATTTGTAACATGTGAGGGGACGACAACGTCTTTATTGTGCTTATTTTTGTGTGCTGTTAGGGCCATCGGAATCATCCTTGAGACAAGATTCACGCCGAAATTCTTTCACATCGATTTCTAAATTGGATCCGGGAAATAGTTGATGCATCTTGGGGTTCTATACCAGCGGTGAGTTTAGTTAATAATTTTTTCCGCGTGTCGTATTCATGACTGTAACTTTTGAATTGACGTATTACTTGGTAGTTGCGTCCGTACCTTGCAAGGGAGAAACAACGTCTTGTTAATGCTTTTATATTTATTTCACCCGAAAATTTCTATCCGCCTCATCCTTCATGTTGGGTTTAAATTTACTTACGTTGATTTCTAATTCAACCAACTGAAAATACATTACGACATCTTCGGGGTCTACAGTTGCTCTGATTTTGGTTAAGCGTTTATTCTGCATTTCTAAAATAAACCCCACCCCCAAGGCTCCTTTCGTCTCCCCCTTCACGCGCTCGCTAGACTCCGGATCTCTGCTGTGGCACCCTGTACTGAACCAACCTTCCAACTAGTTTCTTTAACGATGGGTAGCAAAGTCACCAGTAATGCAAGAGAATACTTGTTACCCAGATTGGTTCAAATCAAATGGTGTCATCCCATAAAACGGGTCTGAACCTTCTTTAGTTATTTAACGTGCATTCTTACTCTTTGTCGTGCCTTGTTTCTTTTATCCCTTTACACTTTTTAACTGGGTATATTCCTTTTGACGAAACAACAGGCAGACACAATGAATATTGCGCCTGAACCTTTCTTATATATTTGCTGTTTGAAAGGATGGATCACCATATCACAACTTTTAAAATATTTTAATCCTGTACTCTTTCGGATAAATGGAATATGCTCTTTACTGTTACCAATTGCAGTTTGTTAGATTTACAAATGTACCCTGACATTTTTTTGTTATGTTCTAAATCGATAACTAAATTTATCAGTGTTTTCATTCGTGCCGAAATGCATAATATTAGGTTTCTAGATTTCAAATCATTTCATTGTTTCGTTTCCATCACTAGATGCGCTCTGTTATCAAATGACGTTTACATAACCGGCTCATGTCATCGTAAATAATGCTAAGGATTATGCTAAGGATGAAAAATCGAAGTTGCGAGTCGAAATTTATTTATTTTAATGACTTTGTGTGCTGTTATTGCCACTCTGTTGGTGGCCATGTTGGATTCTCCCGTTATAGCCCAGACTGGAGAAAAGCTGTTTGCATGCCTGGAGTGTGGAAAATCTTCCACCTGTTCTTTTTCCTGATATTGACTAAAGTTTCGTTCACATATTTCTAACGTTATGTGGGTCAAAATCCTCATAAGTACCCTTTCTGTTTTTTGGTTTGCAGTTTTCTTGGACTAAGTTCTATAACGGTCGCACATTGTGGAATGTGGAGTACACCCAATCGCAAGTAAAGGACGTAGAAAAATTAGAACTTCGACGTGTTGATTTGAGTGCGTTCTTTATTTTCCGGATTTACGTCCATTTATTGATGAACTTGATTTCTCCATTAGACGTCTTAAATTTAATTGCTGTGTGGCATAGGACAGTATGTAATTGTGAGTATGAAAACCTAAACAGTGGAGTGAAGTCTGTTGCATGTGTGGAGTGTGAAAATCGGACTGAAATTTAATCTGATAACTGTCTTACATATGGTTACTTTTTTATCTCTAAGGTATTATTTAAAAGTGTGTTTGGCTTTTCACGAGGTTGTTGTGGGAATAATTCCCAACCCATCCTCTGGGCTCCTGTATTTTTCTCCATTTTCCTGTGACCTTTTCCGCACTATTAAGGTTTTCTCATAACTCCTACGTAACTGGAGATCGATTCTGACCTTTTATATGTATTCGTGCAGTAGCCGACAATGTTATTGAATTGTTGTAAAGTCATAGTCTCCTCTTACTCGGTAAACAATGTTCCAAGTCTTCGGCCGAAGCATTGTAAGATGTCACTTCCCATTGTCGCATACCTTGTGAGCTTTATTGCTATGTCTTCGTTAGCTGCCCTTCTTTTCTTTTCTCTCTGTAATAATGCTTTATCAACCAAATCACAACCTATTGTAGCGACCACTTTGTATGACCGCTGTTGACTTTACTTAGTATTGCCTTTTTCGTATCCATCCTCTCCTTTTTTTCCCTTGCCAAGATGTCATGAAGTGACGACGTTTTACATACTCTGGCTGTTTTGACAACCAGTAGTCCGAGATTTTTAATGCAACTCCCTGTGTACGTTGCTGCAGGGAAACATTAATAGCTCGTCGATTTCTCCTACGATTGTTAGACGTCTTGATCTTCATGAGACAGCTTATGAATAAGTTTTATTCCACTGCGACGTATATGCCAGGCGCAAGTTAAAACTTTCTCAAGCCTCCAGCTACAAGACGGATGTGATGCGAGAATGGTAACTGTTGGGCTAACTGACGGTAACGGTACCCCATTACAAGAATACTACGTTTACGGACCATAAAGAATTATCTTGCTTCCTGAGATGCTAGTTTTAAAGCGATTCCTCATCTAATCATAAAAATCTGTTACGGCCCTCATCACAGACGCACTTTGGGCGTATTTTTGTACGACTGTTTATACAATCAGAGTTTGTATTCAGAGGCCCATTTGGGAACTAACCACGCCCCTTTTTGCACACAAGTTTAACAGCCAGCAAGTAGGTCCATCTGTGTCATTCCGACAGTCGTCATAGGTTTTTGAACAGTGAATAGTGAATACAGTTGATGAAACCCTTCGCATGTAACGAATGCGTGAAAGTCATCACATTTTTTTGTTTTACTTTGTTCTTCAGCCATTTCG
>JAHWFP010065250.1:0-11316 GCA_023313725.1 Lithobius niger
ACTCGCTTCTCTATCAATAATTTTGGTGCCACTAACCTCAGTTGTGTAACTATTGTTTTTTTTTTAGTGTCGTGCCACAGTGAAGGAAAGGACATTCTTCAAAGTTGTCCCAGAATGATCAATTTTTTCGTCCTATAGTCCGACAACAATGTCCAAAATAATAACCAAGACATTCTTTGTATTTATTACAGAAAACTGCTTTAAAATTTTCAGCTAAATCTGATTTCAGAATAGCATCTTGCAAATTGAGACAGGCGGGTCCATTCGATTGATTGCCAAACCAACATAAATATGGCAAAAACACTATTCAAATTTGGAAAGATGGGTTAAATTGTCAAAATCCCTTCCCACGAATGTTCCACTCCTCATCCAATATGGAAGCAATCAGGATGTAGCATGTTTGTTTCTCTCTCTCTTTTAAAATTAGAAGTTGTTATTTTAAGCTATGTTTAACGTTTTAATTTGTGAACTGTTCATTAGTGAACTATTTATTGTTTCTTAGAAGGTGACCAAGGTGAAAATTTTAATAACATTTGGAGTCCAGCAGTTGACTAACTTCTGGTGGAAGAACGTCACCAGCAAGTAGTAACCCTGGAAGTCTAGCATCATCCTCCAACACATATCCCACTCCACTCTGTTGTAGTATGCAATACAGTTCACTTAAAACTAAGCTGGAGGTTTTAGGTGAACCTTACACCAGGTTCAATCCAACTGGTTTCCTTCTCACCCAAGTTGCATTTTACCCTTCCTCCTTGCTACAGGTTCTTAAAATTCTGTTGAATTTCGAATCAGATTTTATGTATTATAAAGTTTTCCAAAGAGGTACTCTGCTCAGCTTATCATCAGCCTTTTCGATGTCTAGGAAAGCTGTACATAATTGTTTAAACCTGTCTTATGAGCTTTGTGCAATAATTAAATATGTACAAACAGATTATCAGTGCACCTCCTGTCTTTCTAAAACCATTTTGAAGTTTGCCTAACAGAATATTATTTTCTACTTCCTTGGGTAAACTAAAGCACCAAATTGCAGTGAAGAGTTTACACATTGCTAAAAATACTAATAGGTCTGTAGTTCTTTGTAGAATTTTATGTTTTCACGTGTCCTTTATGAATAAGGGTTACCCAAGAGGTTTTTCACGCATTCGGGTTTACTTCAGTATCAATAATGGTGGTGAATACTTCCTAAAGCATATTTCCTGCCCTTTATTAGAAACTCATTTGGGCTTTCATCCAGATCCGTTAGCCTTCCCTAGCTATAGTTTTTTTTTTAATACGGGTCTGTAGCTCGGCCAGGGTAATTGGTGTTATCGAATTTCTGTTACCGATAAAACTTCTGTTATGAAAGTTTTGTAAACAGGCAGTACCAGATAGTGCATTAATGCATTACCAAACAGAGTTAAGTACATGTTCGACAGGTTCTGCTGGACATGCATATCATTTTCATCTTATAATGACTCGGTGGGGCAATTTATAATGTTTTCCACAAAAAACTGTTCTCAATTTTTTTACTGGTTTTTGGTCTTCTGAACATTATAGTGGTTTGATTTTTGTTTGTTTGACTAAATGTAACTTTTTCCCCATGTAACCTATGTTGTTAGCATCAATAATGTCTTCTGTATCCTTAAGTTTTCCGGCTGCCCTCCATTCCCTGTTAGTAAGATTCCTGTGTTTAATTGCTTCTTTAACATCTTTATCCCGCCAGCTAACTAACCTGATTCCCTCTTTTTTAAGAGTTTTTTACAGTTTTTTTTTATAGTGATTGTACAGGCCTCCACCAACGGTGACATGGTTGTAGTTTACGTATTTTGGAAAGTGAGTGCCGTTCTGTGTGCTATCCGATAAACTTTTAAATTTGCTTTGGACGTTTTTCCAATTTCCACTTTCAAGCTTTCACCTCTTGACAGAGTCTTTTGTTAATATTAATAATAATAAATACTAATTCGTTGCGGGAGCAACAGGACACGAAAGGACAATGAAGTCACTGACAGCGAGCCTGGTAGATAGCGTACAATTAAGGGAAAAAATGTAAAAAAGAAACTGAACGTGTGTCGAGAAATGGGCAACACCAAGACTATAGCGCGACACCAAGGTAATTACAAAATTGTACAAAGCATGGCAAATTTTTATGTTGCCATTTGTCAACTGTTGGAAGCACAGGAAGCCTTAACACACTAGTTACGAAATAAAGTTAAAACTAACATGGTTTACGTTTCAAGAACCGACAGATTTTGGATGTTTATTTCCGCACGGAATTTATCAATGGTAGCAGAGGAGACAGCAGACTCGGGCAGAACATTCTAACCTCAACCACAGGATGGGAAAAAAAAGTTTACACGACAGTTTAAGTGTGCTGGTTGACTTCTGAGTTTAGGTGAATGGCCGCGTGTTAAGCACATATTATTGTGCTCAAGAAAGGGAGTGCTACAGGAAGGTTGTCATGGATAATTTTAAAAGTCAAAATTAGATCCGTCCTTAGGCGTCGAAGTTCAAGTAATTCCAATCTCGCAGACTGTAAACACTCAATGTAGGAGAGATTTCGTAATCCTGGTAAGGACTTCGTAAATCTTCGCTGGACAGATTCAACTCTATAGATGTCCTGCAGCAAGTAAGGCGATCAAACCGGGCTTGCATATTCCAGGATAGGACGCACAAAAACTTTGAAGGCCCAAACTTTGGTTTTAAGGCTGCAAGCAGAAAAACAGCGGTTTACATTATTGCTGAGCGTTTAAATGCTGTTGCAGTGATTTGGGAACAATGATGACTAAACTTTAATTCCCTGCAAAACCAGACGCCGAGATCCTCAACAGAATTTACATCTGGTAGACCATTTTCTTCCAAAATATAAGTCGTATTAAAGTTAGTGCGACCGACGTTTAATGTACAACATTTAGGAATCGAAAGAGGCAGTAGCCATTTTTTTGCCCAACCTGCAACTTAAGCAATTTCGCAGCAGATATTTTCACAGTCTGTCCCAACAATGGCGGGGTCTAGTTTAAGATCATCTGCGAACTTTGACAAAGAGGAATCTTTCAGGTTACATGTACGATCATTCAAATACATTACATTTATTCCTCAAATGGTATTTCAACACAATGTCATAAGCCTGTGGTCCGACTCAAGGTTATTCTCATTACCCTCATCACATTTTTTACTGAACTGTGCAATGATGGACTACCACTAATTAAGTCAGTTTCTGACCCCTTTCTTTTCAAGTGTATTTACCATTAGTAAATTCCTCCCAGTCATGGATGGTTAATTCAAATTCGTTAACCAGGATCATCATTTTCTTAGCATCTCATCTTCGGTAGTGTACGCATCGTCAAAGTGAGCATTAAAGTCACCGAAAGTTGTAAATTCCAAGTTACAATCTGAGGTAGTATGAACACTTTCCTTCAGTCTACGTAAAATTAATTCATTCTTTCTAATGGTTGCAAGTGCAACCGTTATTTTTGGTTGTAAATTAACAACACCAAGAATCCTAACCAACTCGCTCAACTTTACTTAAAAGAGCTAAAATTCAGCCTCAATGCAGCACGAACTTTAATTTGCACAAAATTCAGCTGAAATTTGCACAAGATTAATCCGTCTGGGTGAACATGAACCACTGCGCAGGCATGACAGCTTTGAAATTTATTCGGTGGATTTTGTTACTTTGCTATCACATTTTTTTACGCAATTCGTATTCGGTGAACTAATAGTATAATTCCTTTTCATTTCTACAGAGTTTGATTTTAGAAAGTCCGATTGGAAAAATATTATTGGTAAATTACCATGATTTAGTATATGGTAGAAAAATAGTGCTATCTCTGATCCGGTTTACTATCCTTATGCATAATGCCTAAATTGAATGAAAAGTGACACAGGGTGAAAGTTAAAAAAATCAAATATGCAAATATATTAAAACGTAGCATTCACAGCTTTAACGTTTAATTTGCTAAACCTGGTGTTATCTGTTAATGCATTTTAAATTTATTTAAAATGATATTTTTTTTTAAATTGCAAATTCATTATTTTAATGAGTGGAGCTAGGCACGCTATGAAAATGTATCTTAGTTTCATTACGGGCAGGTAAAGTTTTTGGGAAACTGCAGTTGCGTTGGGAATTTGGAGAGGTCTTTTGGGGTTTTTAATCTATTCTTCTATAGACCAAAAGTTAATAACCCAGAATTCAGTGATCAGGATTAATCCGATGCCCTCTAATACTCGGTGTCCCAAACTTTCCAGGTTGAATACTATAAAACAAAATAAACTCCGATCTAAGTCCTCATTTACAGCATGAACATGGCCAACCAAATTTATGCGAAATTCAGCAGAGCAGACAGCTTGCTGAAGTGTACGAATGTACTGACTAGATACATAAATAACTTAAGAAACGTAAAAATGCGTTCCTTAAAAACAGACTATTAGGTAATCACTTTCAGAACTTCTGATTATTAAAATCACGCTATTCATTTCAATCAACAAGGGGCATTAAATCACCAGGTATGTTCAGGTTGTGGGTCAGTCTGGACTTTCTGGATAAATTGATCATGCCCGTGTCGCGGTAGCAAACTAGACTATAAACGGGACAGACGGCCAAATGCGCTCGATGGCACCAAGTCAGTACGGCTGAGCAGTAGGACTCCGACATTTGTTTCAGTCTGACATTTAAGTCAAAAAGGCAACGTAAATAGGCTAGGATCCGTATTTATTTAAAACTCGACCAGAGTACAGACTAGATGCGGAGGCGATACTTACTTTCCAATCGATCGAGTGGTTCGATTCCAGTCTTATTAGAGCTTGAAGCTGTTCATTTGATGCAGGAGTAATCTTTATCACAGTGTAGCTAAAGATAGGACAAAAATGTTTTGAATGAAATTACCGCCGGAAATATTCGAAGAGAATAAATTTTCTTGCTTTCAAGTCAACAAACCGCTGCAAAAGTAGACATCGACTGGGATTTGACAGTTACGTAGCAGTTCAATAAATGAAAAAGCAGCAGCCTTAATAAATATACTACTACTTGAATAAAGCATGAAACTGCAAAAAATTATTAGTGAAAGTGCAGAGCCGATAATTATTTATTGGCATTTCTAAACACCTTGTTAAAAACGTTGAAATTAAAAAATACTTTACGAGGTAAGATTTGGATGATAATGCACTTTAAACAACTAATAAACTTAAATAAAATGCAAAATAAAATGAATGTCTAATCCAGTACAACTTCGGTGGTAGTGAAAATCATTGCGCAATTGTAATAATCTGTATATAAAACCAATATTCGGCAACCAGTGAATTCACTTGAAAGAACTTTTTTTAATAAACAGATTAAATAAATACGAAACGATTTTTCAATAATTCGTACTGTATAAAAAAAATTCGGTTGTCCGACAAAATACCACCTGGCAAAATACCACCGGTCAAAAATACCATACCCAAAATACCACCCTCCTAAAATACCACCCTTTCAAAATTCAAGCATGCAAAAACACCACCACTTACCAATTTTTTTTCTTTTTTAAAATTTTATTGAATGTCCAACCCGCTCGGAGGAAACTGGCTACATCTCTCTGTCCATCACGGAACTGGGTGCATAACACTTGGAGACGTTTTTGCCGTTTAATACTTTCAATTGTTATGCGTTTGGTAGGAGGGAAGCCGTTTGCATTTTGAACAATACGTGATCATTCTGCAGGGCCTGAATTGAATTCCAGAGCGTAGGATGATTTTGACCCAATAAATTTCAAAAAGCATTATTCCACCTTAACATAGATTATTCGTCCGCGCTTCTCTAGTTAGCGTAACCTAATGCACACTACGTTCCAAACATGTGGCGGAAAAAGTGATGGGATACGACAAATTCTTATTGGACGCACTACACTGAGGGGGGGGGGGGGGAGTTGAGGCTTAATGGCGCGTCGACAGCTTGGTCATTAGCGCCAACCTCAGTCACAGTGCAGTAGTCCGGGTTGCCACTGCACCACACATTACAGAGATATTATTCAAACCCCTAATCTGAATCTTGTCTTACATCTGTACCTCCTGCAAAAATTGAAAAACACCGGACAGGAGGACAGACTTATCGCCCAATTGACGTACAATGTCATGCGAAAGATGGAAACGACGACGAAAACCATTCAAGATGGCAACAATCAACAAGGAAGTGCCGGACCGTAAGTGGCCGCCGACACCAATAACATTCACACTGAGGGCACGAGAAGACCGCACTTGACGAAATATGCCTGTCACGTAGGTTTCATCAAAATAGTTAACAAGAGGAGTCAGTTCATTAGAGATCGTTTGTCGAATGTAGGCCATGCCCTCTGTCACGTGGTTAACGGGTAGAAACGTTAATGCATCAATAATGCCACACTTGTTAATGCCTTCATTGCTGCTGTTCCTAGTAACGAGCCCTAACTCTTGAATTTTTCCACGTGTTTTGCGTTAAATGAAAATAACATCCTCTAATTTGTATGTGCAATCCAAACACAAACCTAGCGGCTTGTATAGCTGCTAGTTCGAAATCTGCTAAGATTGTGGTGAGGATAATATAAAAATTTGGTACGTCACATTTGATTAAAACACTTTAAATTAGTTCGGCATAAACGTTTCACCACTTAGCTGGCATGAATGCATAAACGTAGCTTACTACGGTGGATCCAATTGGTGCTCTAATGAAGTACTACTGTTTTAAAATGTTTGGTGCCACTGAAAAATGTCCATCAATAAACCAAATGATAGCTTGCAATAGCAAAAAAAAAAGGTGGTATTTTTGCATGCATGAATTTTGGAAAGGTGGTATTTTAGTATGGTGGTATTTTGGCTGTAGTATTTTTGACCGGTAGTATTTTGACATGGATTCAAAAATTCAAATCCAGTATGTACTGCATCATAATTTTGAATACATGTTGGAAGTACTTTATGTACAGAGTGTACCCATAGTGCCCGAGGGTCCAATTTCATTTTACGTCTCTAGTAGAAATGAGACGTAGAGTAACGACAATGACTTAATTTGATTGATCTTGAAACAGTTTTTCATGGCCGTCACGATTTTATTATTTTTTTTTATCCCAGCGTTGTACATCGCTGGAGTATATCTGAAAGATATATGGAATCAATTAAACAATTCCTACTCAAAAGACAACGAAAATCAGTTACTAACTGCGAATGTTAAGGATGAAAGAAAACTCCAAAAAACATCAGTAGTGTGACAAGCAACTCCCTTACAATAGGCTTCACTGCCTGACAAGTAAGCTTAGTAGAAATATACTTAACTGCATTACGAGGAATCCTTTTCCTCTTTTTGTATTCTTCAGACGTAATTTATCTCAGTCGGCTGCCACTTTAGTACTTGTCTTTCTTTAATATTAATTTTTGTTACATTGCAGATAAATTGCTTATGCATGCTTATTCCACTAAGAATTAGCCTTTAAACCTTTAAGTCTTTAAGTCTTTTTCTTTAAAGCAACATACCGCCTGCCTTATAACCTTCCGCCTGCCTCACAACACCCACGCGATGATCACATCCGCATATTTACCACAGATAATGTCAACTGAGACGATAGCTTCGTTCCTCGCAAGGAAAAACGTAGCTACTGTCTCAATTTGCATTGCGCCTAATAGTCCAACCAGCGTGAACCCATTGATTGTGTCGTCAAAAATCGGAATGATTCTTGTATTTTAAAATCACAATTTATAATTTTGTAGACTAGTGTCTTGCTTCGGCGATCTATTGGAATAATTAATTAAAATTTTTACTGCATTAGCCTTCTAGTTTTTTGATCTCATAGTAATTACTAGCAAACGATTAAAATTAATACTGCGCACACACAGATAAAACTTCCAAGGTCATTGTAGACGCGCGTTGCATCATTCATGTTCGGGACTAACGTAAATACAGTTAGTAATATTCAACAGAAAATCTCCTAAACGCCACATTTTAAAACGGATTTTTAGCAAGGGAAAAACTAACGGAAAGTAAATAGACCTTTGGGGCCATACTTAATGTGGCGGATCGAGAAAAATGGCGCTGGGAGATATATCCCTTTAAGCCTTTAAAAAAAGGTGTTAGCTCATTGTAAGAATTCAGTTGACCTGCACGAAAAGTCAAAGCAATGGTCGAGGGGAATTGTGGCACTCTTCATTTATCAGTCATTATGCTAAATTTTGACAACAAACACACAATTCCTAACCAAGCCATCTAAACTTACTTCTTAAGTATTTGTGGTGAGAATTATGAATAAATATTCTTGACTTATCAGTTAAAACTGCTCTATACAATGCAACCACGTGGGAACCACGTTAACTCCGAAAAATTAGCATGGTTTTATGAGTGACTCAGAAAATATTTCCGTTGCATCTTAGCGTGGCGCATTGGGTATGGTGACGCCCTCAGGTGCGAGAGGTTTCCAGTTTGAATCCTGTAGCTCACCTTTATTTTCTTTCTTTGAGCTGTCGTAAATTTTAGTTAAACATTTTTGTAGGCCACCAACGCCTGTTTTCTTAACGAATTAGATTTTTTTGGTCATTTTTAAGATTGTCTTTGTGTCAGTTACAAGAAACAAGTTTCGTTTTTTCCCGGCCTACCCTTCTTTGGGTATATTATGAAGTAAGTTAAAAAGCAATCTCTCGTTTGGTATATTGCAGATTTTGAGATCTTGAAAAAAAAAACACGTCTGCACAGTGTCATTTCATACCCACCTGCCAAATTTCAACATGCTAGGTTGAATAGTTCCTCTGTAATCTTGTTCTGTAGCAACTCGTACCACATTCGCATACTAATTAGCATGTGAATGTGATAAGAGTTGCTACAGAACAAGATTACAGACAAACTATTCAACCTAGCATGTTGAAATTTGGCAGCTGGGTATGAAATGACACTGTGCAGACGTGTTTTTTTTTTCAAGTGACTGGCACAAATACAAGCTTTAAAATAAAATATCTCAAATTCATTAATAAAATGGTAAAAGAATTACTGTTAATGGTAACATGTACGTTTTCTAAACAATTTCCATTCTGTCATACGAGTTGGTGTGGTTTAAAAGTAAAAAGTAGAAAAAGTGACGACTTTGTACGGAAAATGCTGCAAATGGCCCCCTACTGATACTACAAGCTCTTCCACGTTTCATTTCTATTGGAGATGTTAGAGGAAAACGATGGACCAGGGTCCTTTACTCCTTTCTAACTCCTATCTATTATGTTGTTACGACTTTTTCTGGGGCAATTTCCGGGTATTTGATGATTTACCATGCACATATAATGATGAAAATAAAAAAAAGTCATAGAAACATGATGAAAGTAAAAAAATAAGTATATAAAACTCATTTCCCTTCATTTATGTTCAGTGATTAGGTTACATCTGCTGTAACTTATGAGCGTGGCTAATACAAGTGAGCACAAATACATAAAGAGAAATAATAAAAAAAGGGTTCACGGATGAAGTTAATTGGAAAGTAGACCTAACCTAACCTAACTTAACCGACCATACCTTCTGCCATGTAAAGTACCATTCTTATACATGAGTGTGCGACGCGCTTTCATTTCTCTTATGGCTACGCCTTGGGTGGACTTGGAATATTTTTGATAACTCGCGTAGGCGTAATTTTGGTCAAGGGCAATATGTTGTCAATTTCCAGGACGGCGTGACATATAAGCAGCATATATTCTTTTATTCTGGAGAGAATTTACTACAGTAGGCCAACTATGGTTAGTAATTTTCTCCTACGACACTAAGTAATCAGGAAATAACAAATCTAGCCCTTTTAACCCACTTGCTGTAATCGGTTGAACTGGTAAGTCTATCCTTAGCACGTTTATATAAGATTTCTACTGCTGGACAAACTCTCCAATGCCAATCAGACCCTTGAGGATACGAAAAGGGGTTAAAAGGGTTAAAAAGAGGTTACAACGTTTGTAATTTCCTTCTTGACACTGTTTAGAAGCATTGAGTTTTTTTTATGAAAATTGCTAGGAACAAGGCCACAAAAAGTAAGGTCTAGTGGCTAAAAATCGAGGCGGTGGGGACGGGCATCAAGTCCCTTATATGTAAAGTAATTATTATCTAGATGTATATTTTTTATAAGTTCTGTAGCGTGCAGAGACCTGGATCACAACTTTGTACTGGCTTTTCCATTCGCATCGTGCTTGATAGGTGCATGCGTTTGCGTACATCGCACGACAATTCAAGACAACAATTTTAATTTTGGGGCTGCATAGTCATCAATCCTAGAGGAAATTGGCGGTGATCGTCACCCTCACGTTTCAACCCATAATGGCTGTGGAGGATTAATTTGCACAAAGCTTAAGGACATCTTCTTTCTTCTTTGATAATTCTACTTCGGCAAGAAGCAAGGAAGGATTTGGATGGAAGGGCATGGCAACGCATTGAATATTTGTGCCCAAACCTACTGAACCAAATCAGGCCATAATTTAGGCAAACAAAACAATGGACAGCTCGAGAGCTTTAAATGGGGGTTGAAACAAAAATGTGGGGGATAAAGCAAAAAGCAAACAAACAGGGCTGGCCGTATGTAGCCAAAGAGAGACAAATAAAAGTCCAGCTGACGTCACGAATTCGCCTGAAAGCCACAGACAATAGGTGTAGAAAATAAAGATAAAGGTGAAGACGGCGTCGAGGAACGCTCAAAAACACCCCCCCCTCCCTTCCCCAAAAAAGAACCCAAAGGGATTAGCCCCTCCACGTATCAAGGCGTGCCTTAAAGCAAGACAGGTTGGGTGCAGTAACAACAGTGACGGGCAGAGAATTCCATGGGTTGACCACCCGCTCACAGAAAAAGCGTTGTCTGATATTGAGCCGGGATAATTTCCCCCTCAGTTTGAAATGATGTCCACGAGTACTGTTAGGTCTAAGAAGAAGAAGGTCTAAGAAGATGTGACTGAAAAGTCACAGAAAATAAACAGACTCTTAAAACAACGAAATGCAGAAAATAAGCTGACTAACAGAAATTTTATGACGTACACAGAAATCCGAAGAAGAGACTGCTGCAGGCTAAATTATAATAATAAACAAAAACGTATCGTTAAAAGTTAAAAGTAAGGGTCTAAAAGTCAAAACCTGTAAGGAACACGGACAAGTTTTGACTGTAAGGGTCTAGGTGTCAAATTTGGCTAGTAAGACGCTGCTAAGCATTAGACCCTTACTACCTGGTTTTTGAGGAACAGCTGTCCGAGATCGTCCTATAAAGACCATTGTGATGATCCAATGATAGTGGGGGTGTGGGTTTCCTACTTTGCTTTAGGTTATCATTTTTTTTCCGGTTTGGTAACATGGCAGCGATTCCAAGCAAGACAACCTGCTACAAGCGTAAGTGTGTACAT